>JARQOC010000001.1:25002482-25197482 GCA_033576535.1 Allobates femoralis | reverse complement strand
TGATAATTGCAGTCACACAGAGTGGCTGCAGAATTGTAATTTTGGACCAGACAAACCCTTTAACTATATTATGCCACTGGTTGTAGAGCTCGGCGTAGCCTGGGCATAGTAACTAACATAAAAACATTTCACTTCATATATTCAACACTACATATTTGCAACACAAATTAACTAAATGATTACCCAAGTAATGTATAGTGGGTAGAGAAAGTATTCAGACCCTTTTAAAGTTTTCACTCTTTGTTTCATTGCAGCCATTTGTTAAATTCAAAAAAGTTCATTTTTTTTCTCATTAATGTACACTCTGCACCCCATCTTGACTGAAAAAAAACAGAAATGTAGAAATATTTGCAAATTTATTAAAAAAGAATAACTGAAATATCACATGGTCATAAGTATTCAGACCCTTTGCTCAGACACTCATATTTAAGTCAAATGCTGTCCATTTCCTTGTGATCCACCTTGAGATGGTTCTACTCCTTCATTGGAGTCCAGCTGTGTTTAATTAAACTGATAGGACTTAATTTGGAAAGGCACACACCTGTCTATATAAGACCTCACAGCTCACAGGGCATGTCAGACCAAATGAGAATCATGAGGTCAAAGGAACTGCCCAAGGAGCTCAGAGTCAGAATTGTGTAAAGGCGCAGATCTGGCCAAGGTTGCAAAAGAATTTCTGCAGTACTCAAGGTTCCTGAGAGCACAGTGGCCTCCATTCTCTTTAAATGGAAGAAATTTGGGACCACCAGAAGCCTTCCTAGACCTGGCCATCCAGCCAAACTGAGCAATCGTTGGAGAAGAGCCTTGGTGAGAGAGGTAAAGAAGAACCCAAGATCACTGTGGCTGAGCTCCAAGATGCAGTAGGGAGATTGGAGAAAGTTCCACAAACTCAACTATCACTGCAGCCCTCCACCAGTCAGGCCTTTATAGCAGAGCGGCCTGATGGAAGCCTCTCCTCAGTGCAAGACATATGAAAGGCCGCATAGAGTTTGGAAAAAAACACATGAAGGACTCCCAGACTGTGAGAACTAAGATTCTCTGGTCTGATGAGATGAAGATAGAACTTTTTGGTGATAATTCTAAGGGTATGTGTGGAGAAAACCAGGCACTGCTCCTCACCTGCTCAATACAATCCCAACAGTGAGACATGGTGGTGGCAGCATCATGCTATGGGCGGTTACTCAGCTGCAGGGACAGGACAACTGATTGCAATTGAAGGAAACATGAATGCGGCTAAATACCGAGATATCCGGATGAAAACCTCTTCCAGAGCTCTGGACCTCAGAATTGGCTGAAGATTCACCTTCCAACAAGACAATGACCTAAGCACACAGCTAAAATAACAAAGGAGCGGCTTCACAACAACTCTGTGACCATTCTTCACTGCCCCAGCCACAGCCCTGACCTAAACCAATTGAGCTTCTCTGGAGAGACCTGAAAATGGCTCCACCAACGTTCACCATCCAACCTGATGGAACTGGAGAGGATCTGCAAGGAATAATGGCCGAGGATCCCCAAATCCAGGGGGGGAAACTGCATCATTCCCAAGAAGACTCATGGCTGTACGAGCTCAAAAGGTGCAAATACTTATGACCATGTGAGATTTCAGTTTTTTTAAAATACATTTAAAAAATATGTACATTTCAGTTTTTTTCCAGTCAAGATGGGGAGCAGAAATGTACATTAATGAGAGAAAAATTAACTTTTTTGAATTTGAAGAGTGAAAAATGTAGAGGTCTGAATACTTTTCAAACTCACTGTATTGTATTTTTATTTGCAATTCATTCAAGAGCCTTTTGATAAATGACATTTTTTGGTGTTTCCTGGGGCTAAGTGTAGGATCGGAGCTATGAAGGAGGCGGGCCTACACTTACATACACACATACATCTATAAATGGGGTGGGACTATAAAATAGGCAGAGCTATGAAAAGGGTAGGGCTATAAAAGAGGCAGAACTATGAAAGAGGCAAGGCTATGTGGAGGGGTGGGGCTATAATGGAGGCACAGCTTTGAAAGGGTGAGGCTATGTAAAGTGGGCAGAGCTATGAAGGGGGTGTGGCTATAGGAAGGGATGTGGCTATGTAGGGGGCGTGACTACATAGAGGGGCGGAGCTATGATACATACACACGCAAACATACAATACACTTAGCCTTATATATTAGATAGTTGGAGGCCATCCCAAACCAGGGCTTAGATATTAAAACTTACTTTCATAAAAACTGCCCAAAATACCAATAAGGAATACATTACATTAGAGAAAAATTGCATAACACAAAAATGCATATTAAAAAGCTCAAAGAAATGCTCAAAGAAATGCAAAAATGAGGAGCAGTTAAAGGGAACCTGTCACCAGGTTTTTGCAACCTAATCTGAGAATAACATAATATAGGACCCGAGATCCTGATTCCAGCGATGTGTCACTTACTGGGCTGCTCAGTGTAGTTTTGATAAAATCACTGTTTAATCATCTGGAGATTATCATTAGCAGTCTACTGGTCCTGCTGCCCGGTAGTCTGGCCTATTCACAGACTGCTAAATCTGCAACAGAGAAGACACTAATTTTATCAAAATGACAGCAAGCAGCTCAGTAAGTGACACATCGCTGGAATCAGGGTCTCTATTTCTACATTATGCTGCTCTCAGATGGGAGGGTAAAAACCTGATGACATGTTCCCTTTAAGGATGCTAAGATTGGTTCCCATCGTGATATAATCTTTTCAATCATACCGTAGCTCATCACAACCTTATAATGAAATAACTCCTACTAACATTGAATCACCAGAATTATAAATGGTCCTTCATCAGAACCCTGAATATTTTTTTTATTTCAACTATAAACCCCAAATAATTGAAACTCAAGTCTTCAGATCTCAATGTATCTCTATGATAACAGACTACATACAAACCCTGTGTAGTCTGATCTCGCAGTTTTCCACTTCATACTTTTTAGTAATCTAACACAAATTTAGAGTAGAATATGTGGAGAAAAGTTGCAGGAAGAATCAACACAAGGTTTGTGGTCTGTTACCTTAGAGATGTATGTGTCACGAAAGTGGTATAGTGGATGAGGGGATGGAAAGCAGGATGGCAATAAAGGGCAAGGTAAACTGGGTAGCTAGACTTACCCTATAGACTAAGACTAGGGAATCTAGCTGACCCTGTACCCAGAGGTACCTTTGATGGTGAGGAGGTCTGGGCCACCACCCTTGCCCTGCTCCTCAACCAGACCTGTACCAACACTCACTTCCATCTACGGACCGGGATACACAGCAACTCCCACGGATAAGGAAAAACACCAAGAAGCCTTTGCACAAAGTGCACATACATCTTCTAAGCTTGTGTGCTAAAGGAAATTTACTCCCATTAAAACTACAGTGAATCATTTCACATGGACTGCAGAGCTGTCATCATGTGACAATATGAGGCTTCAAAGTGCTGTAGACGCATATGGATAAGGTGATCCCTAGTGCCAAACATAGCTGCTTTCCAAGAAAAGTATAGTACATCCTCGAGATGGTGCCACGGGAATGACCGATATGTCTATGAACACAGGAGATAAAACCAACATTATGAGGATTAAGTAGAATGTGAAGACCATTTTAGGCATAAGTAACCAAATGGGAAAGTGTCATGCTGGAACTCAGAAAAGTCCCCAATTTCAGTTTTTTGACCTTTAACTGGTTCCTTTTTGTTATTATACAGACTTTGGTCTTTTAGGTTCATGCTTGTTCTGTTATCTCTGACACATTTATCTCTGGTGGTCCTGTCTGGTGAGGACCGCCTCTCATTATAGCCCCTGTTCTAGTATTTTCGTCATCCAGCCTACGTACCTTGTATTATAGTCACAGGGATTGTGGACTCTTTATACTGTCCAGCTTTATTTGTAAATGTACAGGTGTAATTAGTGTCATTAGTTGGACGAGGGGGAAACAACGAGTAACAGTTCAAGTCCATCCTGTTACCTGTCAAAATAAAAGTTGCTTTTATACATATGTGACTGATGCCCATTAATAATATACATTTGCTGGAAATATTTTTGAAGATTTTGAATGAAATGAAAAAAAAACATTTTTTATTTTACACCCTGTTGGTTTTTGGATGTACAGTTGAAACCAGAAGTTTACATCCACTATATAAAAAGACACATATGCATTTTCTTCTCACTACCTGACATGAAATCAGAATAAACCTTTTTTAGGTCAATTAGAATTACCATAATCATTTATATTTGCCAACTGCCAGAATGAGAGAGAGAATGTTTTAAGGCATTTTTATTACTTTCTGAAGTCACCCATTTACATACACTAAGGCTGGGTTCACATTTGCGGACCCCTCCGCAGCGTTCTGCGGAGGGGATCCGCAATGTGACCGCAGCGGCCGCCAGCTCCCATCTTTATAATGGGAGCGCACGGTGCTGCGCTTGACTGCGCATGACCGTGCGCACCCATTCACTCCCATATGTGATCTGTGCGCAGGCGGACGCCTGCGCACAAATCACACAGTCTCGTCCGCACCAGGGACGCGACATGTTGCATTCCTGGTGCGGACGAGACCGTGTGATTTGTGCGCAGGCGTCCGCCTGCGCACAGATCACATATGGGAGTGAATGGGTGCGCACGGTCATGCGCAGTCAAGCGCAGCACCGTGCGCTCCCATTATAAAGATAGGAGCTGGCGGCCGCTGCGGTCATATTGCGGATCCCCTCGCAGAACGCTGCGGAGGGGTCCGCAAATGTGAATACAGCCTTAGTGCAATTTCCAGATACCTGAAGTTGTCTTGTTTATCTGTACAAACAATTACATGCAAGTATAAACAAGATGGCATTATCCAGCCATCATACCACTCAGGAAGGAGATGGGCTCTGTGTCCCAGAGATGAACGTGCTTTGGTTCGACATGTGCAAATCAACTCAAGACCTTAAGCAAAAGACCTTGTGAAAATGATGGCGGAAGCTGGTAAGATTGTGTCATTATCCACAGTGAAACGAGAACTGTATCAACATGGGCTGAAAGGCCACTCTGCCAGGAAGAAGCCATTACTCCAAAAGAAACATAAAAAATATTAATGTTTGCAAATGCACACAGGAAGAAAGACCTACATTTTTGGAGGCGTCCTGTGGTCTGATGTAACAAAAATTGAACTGTTTGGCCATAATGATAATTTGTTATGTTTGGAGGAAAAAGGCTGAAGCTTGGAAGCCTAAGAACACCATCCCAACTGTGAAACACAGGGGTGGCAGCATCCTTTTGTGGTGTTGTTTTGCTACAGGAGGGACTGGTGCACTTCACAAAATAGATGGTATCATGAGGAAAGGAGATTTTTTGGCAATACTGAAGTAACATCCGAAGACATCAGCCAGGAAGGTAAAGGGTACCTGTCCCTTGGATCTACCCCTCTGACCTATCACTAGCTGTCTCTACACCTTCCTAGTTGATCCTTAACCATCCCGCTCTGCTGTAAATCCGCCCTATAAAGCTTCAGAAAAACGACTTATAACTTACTGGAGGTCGCTGTGTCAGGAGACTGGAAAGGCGTCTCCAGGCTCCATTCTCCCCTCCTCTATGCTTCACTGCACGCTCCGCTGGGCGTCATTATTCTTTCTTCATCTCCTCCTGCATTTGGAATCTAACGCCCTCCTCTCCTCCTATGATGCACCAGCCGATACGTCACATCCGGCCATGCATTATGGGCCTGATTACATGATCGGCCTGGTGCATTATGGCCCTGATCACGTGATCGGCCCTGACTCCGCGCATGCGCATATTGAAGCCGAGGGTGGCCTTAACGTTGGACCAGTGTACTGATGCTGTGTGGCAATAAAGAGGCCTCGTTTTTTTACCTGCAACTTGTGGTACAATTTATTCAGATTTGGTTGTGCCCAGATACCCTGATAGACTGTAACCTCTTGTATCGTCACGATTGCAGAGGTGCTTCTGTTTCGATGACAGGGATGATGCCATATTTGCTTATTACAATATGAGACATGCTAAATTACAACAAGAGATCACTTCACATGCAAGATGACACCCGACATGTAGTAGATCACCGACAGAGGCCTGTTCTCCCTACAGTCACAGACTGAGCCTCGCTTACCTCAAATTAATGGAGAGCTTTAGTAAATGATTGCAAACCCAAAATTGGTAATGCTGTATACTCACCAGGCTGTACACCCCATGTTACATTATTATAAGTCCAGGATATGTTATATTCTTCACCATCAAATGCCACACAACATTCCAGCACCAGCTCAGAAGTGTCCAGTGGACCAAATGTCTTCTGAATTGGGTTGACAATGATTTCGGCAGGGAGCAGAATAACATTGACCAATGCTTCTGCTTCATGTACCAGGGTGTCATTGAAGAACTGGCAAGTATATTTCCCTGGAAAAAGCCAGAATATTATGACATATGTTAGCATTTTTAAGAACACAAAACAAAGGCATGCAAAGACAGAATTCAGAAGTTCAAGTCTATAGTGCCCTCAGTGACTGGTTGAAGATCTTCCATTAGGCATGGGGCTACCCTAACTAGACAATGTCTACTCAAAATGAACTCCTTGAAGATTAGCTACAGGGAAACTTAGCATGAGCCTGTAATACAAGGTTGGGATGATGGTTTCCTCATGTAAGGTTGTCAGCTGGTAAAAGGAGACTTATAAAACAGACATTGCCCTTGGGAAGATCATGAAAATTAGCTTTTCTCTAGTAGGAAGAATGCCAGCTCTGTATTCCAACCTGGTGGAGAAAGTGAACTCTTAATTGAACGCCCTAGACTTAATGAGCCAACATGGTTATAGATATTTGCCAATCTAGAGACTTCTAGAAAAGTTAAATGCACCAACCAATAGACGGCTGTTTTGGAGATCTTATCCCTCCTCAGAGTTGATCAGGGTAGTACTGAGTAGTGCTAATTTGCATATATTATTCTCAAAACAGCATTGCCTGGATTATAACACTTGCAAGGTCAAATGGCCTCCTGGACCTTCAGGTGTCTCACCAGCCAACCAGTACACAGGCTATGCACTGACAAGGGACAAGAATGCAAAACGTTGTCTCCAGATGGATTTCTTTTGCTATTGTAGAGGTCTATGGTTTAGCCAAATATCAATAGTCATTTTACAAGGCTCGTTACAAGGAAATGTTTGGAGATTCATGCTGCCAGAACCACAGGAAGCCTGAATCAGTCATTAAACTGCATTATTGCAACTGTGTACGTTTTTCTCTGAAATGTTTCTGTGTTCAAGAGAAAACATACTTTGGCGTCTTTAATGACTAGTATATCCTATAAGCTGGTCCTTGGCAGCTTCTTAATGGTTCGCTTTGCTAGACTGTCTGTTCTCTCCATATATAATATATATAAAGTTGAGTGTATGTATGTATGTGTGTGTGTGTGTGCATATGTGTGTATGTGGCATTACGCCCGCCCACTCCACATAGCTCTGCCCACTCCAGTTAACCACGCCAACTTTATAGCCCAACTTCTCTACAGAACCAGACAGCATTCTATGGAGGGGGAGGAGCTATATGCAGAACCAGACAACATTCTATGGAGGAGGAGGAGCTATATGTAGAACCAGACAACATTCTATGGAGGAGGAGGAGGCTAAGAGGCAGAAACCAGGCAACATTCTATGGAGTGGGAGGAGTTAGAGGCAGAAACAACATACAACATTCTATGGTGGGGGAGGATTTAGATGCAGAACAAGACAACATTCTATGGAGAGGAGGAGCTAAAGAAGAACCAGACAACATTCCATGGAGGAGGAGGACTATAGGCAGAACCAGACAACATTCTATGGGGGGAGGAGCTAGAGGGCAGAACTAGACAAATTCTATGGAGGAGGAGCTAGAGGCAGAACCAGACAACATTCTATGGAAGGAGAGGAGCTAGAGGGAGAACCAACCAACATTCTATGGAGGGGAGGAGTTAGAGGGAGAACCAGACAACATCCTATGAAGTAGGATGAGCTAGAGGCAGAACAAGACAACATTCTATGCAGGGAGAGTAGATAGAGGCAAACAAGACAACATTCTATGTAGGGGGAGGAGCTAGAGGCAGAACAAGACAACATTCTTGTAGGGGAGGAGCTAGAGGAAGAACCAAGACAACATTCTATGGAGGGGAGGAGCTAAGCAGAACCAGACAACATTATATGGAGGGGAGGAGCTAGAGGCAGACCAGACTAACATTCTATGGAGGGAGAGGAGCTAAGCAGAACAGAACAACATTCTATGAGGGAGAGTAGATAGAGGCAAACAAGACAACATTCTATGGAGGGGAGGAGCTAGAGGCAGAACAAGACAACATTCTATGGAGGGTTAGGAGCTAGAGGCAGAACAAGACAACATTCTATGGAGGCAGAGGAGCTAGAGGCAGAACCAGACAACATTCTATGGAAGGAGTGGAGCTAGAGGAGAACCAACTAACATTCTATGGAGGGGGAGGAGCTAGAGGCAGAACCAGACAACATTCTATGCAGGGAGAGTAGATAGAGGCAGAACAAGACAACATTCTATGTAGAGGGAGGAGCTAGAGGCAGAACAAGACAACATTCTATGGAGGGGAGGAGGTAGAGGAAGAACCAGACAACATTCTATGGAGGGAGGAGCTAGACTCAGGACCAGACAATATTCTATGCAGAGGGAGGAGCTAGAGGCAGAACAAGACAACATTCTATGGAGGCGGAGGAGCTATATGCAGAATCTGACTACATTCTATGGAGGGGAGGAGCTAGAGACAGATGTTTATGTGAAAAATAATCATTCTATTCAATTATAACTAGGAACAGTCAGTTACTATGCCCAGGCAAAGCCGAGCTCTACAGTTAGTGTAATATATATTACAATTTAGCAGATCTATTGTGTCCCAAAGCCCTCAATAATCCTTTAGTATTCATAGGTGTGGGGAACGTGCTATCTACCTTATGGAGAGGAGTTTGCCTGCAACCATAAGAAGACAGTTAATTTGCATATTTCCTAGAGGAGGGATGTGGCTTTAAATCTTACTTACTTAACTGTCTTCTTATGGTTGCAGGCAAACTCCTCTCCATAAGGTAGATAGTAAGTTCTCCAGACCTTGTCTTAGCTCACTCACACAGCCAGATCAGAATATCCCACACACTACACTGATAGGGGCAGTTACCCCGAAACACAGCGTCTGTAGTTTGGGGTTCTGTTCTGGCACAAATCCCTAGTTATATTAAAAGGCTTGTGAGAAAGTCGATTATGACTTTGAGGAGGTTACCTAAAGGTGGGGCTGCAGTTAATCCACTTTCTTACTGAAGTGCAAATTTTAGTATTCTTATGAACTTATTTGTTATTTGGATCAGGAGTGAAAATGTAAAGTAGCCACTGACCTTCCCACCATAAATCCGCCTTATAATGGTGAGGACAGAGATAGTCTTATCACCTTGGACCTGCATTGTAATGTCCACGTTCTTTCCACCAGTATAAATTATATTGGTGACGTTATTGGTCGTCACAAACCAGTTCATGGTACTAAGTGATTCATTAATCTGACAGGTTAGCTGTATGGGGTCCCAGTATTTGACTTCCATGTAAGTAGAGTCCATACATGCCACTCCTGTAGAAAAAGAAACAAAGTATTAGAGCTTAGCGAGCTTGTGAGAAGTTGTATCATAGGTACAGTATATTCTTTTACGTAGAGGCAGTATTATAGTGGTTATATTCCTGTACATAGGAGCAGCATTATAGTAGTTATATTCTTGTACATAGGGGCAGTAATATAGTAGTTATATACTTGTATATAGGAGCAGTATTATAGTAGTTATATTCTTGTACATAGCAGCAGTATTATAGTAGTTATATTCTTGTACATAGGGGCAGTATTATAGTAGATATATTATTGTACTAGAAGCAGTATTACAGTAGTTATATTCTTGTATATAGGAGTAGTATTATAGTAGTTATATTCTTGTACATAGTGGCAGTATTATAGTAGTTATATTCTTGTATATAGGGGCAGTATTATAGTAGTTATATTATTGTACTAGAAGCAGTATTACAGTAGTTATATTCTTGTATATAGGGGCAGTATTATAGTAGTTATATTCTTGTATATGGGTGCAGTATTATAATCTTGTACATAACATAGGGGCAGTATTATAATCGATATATTCTTGTACATAGGGGCAGTATTATAGTAGTTATATTCTTATATATAGGAGCAGTATTATAGTAGTTATATTCATGTACATAGGGGCAGTATTATAGTAGTTATATTCTTGTACATAGGGGCAGTATTATAGTAGTTATATTCTTGTACATAGGAGCACTATTATAGTAGTTATATTCTTGTACATAGGAGCAGTATTATAGTAGTTATATTCTTGTATATAGGGGCAGTATTATAGTGGTTATATTCTTATATATAGGAGCAGTATTATAGTAGTTATATTCATGTACATAGGGGCAGTATTATAGTAGTTATATTCTTGTACATAGGAGCAGTATTATAGTTGTTGTATTCTTGTACATAGGAGCAGCATTATAGTAGTTATATTCTTATACATAGGAGCAGTATTATAGTAGTTATATTCTGGTATATAGGAGCAGTATTATAGGAGTTATATTCTTGTACATAGGGGGCAGTATTATAGTAGTTATATTCATGTACATAGGGTCAGTATTATAGTAGTTATATTCTTGTACATAGGGGGCAGTATTATAGTAGTTATATTCTTGTACATAGGAGCAGTATTATAGTAGTTATATTCTTGTACATAGGGTCAGTCGAGTATAGTAGTTATATTCTTGTACATAGGAGCAGTATTATAGTAGTTATATTCTTGTACATAGGAGCAGTATTATAGATGTTGTATTCTTGTACATAGGAGCAGTATTATAGTAGTTATATTCTTGTACATAGGGTAAGTATTATAGTAGTTATATTCTTGTACATAGGAGCAGTATTATAGTAGTTATATTCTTGTACATAGGAGCAGTATTATAGTAGTTATATTCTTGTACATAGGAGCAGTATTATAGTTGTTGTATTCTTGTACATAGGAGCAGTATTATAGTAGTTATATTCTTGTACATAGGGTAAGTATTATAGTAGTTATATTCTTGTACATAGGAGCAGTATTATAGTAGTTATATTCTTGTACATAGGAGCAGTATTATAATAATTATATTCTTGTACATATGGGCAGTATTATAGTAGTTATAGTCTTGTATATAGGGGCAGTATTATAGTTGTTGTATTCTTGTACATAGAGGCAGTATTATAGTAGTTATATTCTTGTACATAGGGGCAGTATTATAGTAGTTATATTCTTGTACATAGAGGCAGTATTATAGTAGTTATATTCTTGTACATAGGAGCAGTATTATAGTAGTTATATTCTTGTACATAGGAGGCAGTATTATAGTAGTTATATTCTTGTACATAGGGGCAGTATTATAGTAGTTATATTCTTGTACATAGGAGTAGTATTATAGTAGTTATATTCTTGTACATAGGAGCAGTATTATAGTAGTTATATTCTTGTACATAGGGGGCAGTATTATAGTAGTTATATTCTTGTATATAGGGGCAGTATTATAGTAGTTATATTCTTGTACATAGGAGCAGTATTATAGTAGTTATATTCTTGTATATAGGGGCAGTATTATAGTTGTTGTATTCTTGTACATAGAGGCAGTATTATAGTAGTTATGTAATTTCTTGACATAGTGTGATATATTATATTAGTTATATGTTGTAACTTTTTTTTTTAAGAGTGTCCAGTTAATTTGTACCCAGTAGGAATTGAAATGTTACCTGTCTATGATCGGCGGTCATCATTACCTGCTGTTGCGAGCTGAGATGAAATGACGCCTGGATTTGATTGTATGAACATAGCGTTGGCGGATGACAATTGAGATGCGGATAGAGGACCTGCAACCAACATCTTATAACTTGCAACCACGCTTCCTGGACTTGGAACAGGAGGAATAGACATCTTTAATCAACATCAATTAAATCTTTTGGACACTATTCGTTCATTATTTATGAATTTGTTTTTACCTGAAACCAAGTACTGACACATTTAGAGGATTGCAAATCTTTGTATAGGCATTCAGGAGCTGCAAGAGAACCAGGGCCATGGTAAATTAGCACTTGTGAACCAAGAGTCGGGTGATGCCTTTTATTATTACAATATTTTTTATTGCTTTTTATAATAAACAGGGACAGGGTCTATTAATTTAATGGGGGTACACAAGTGGAATCAGAAGGGGTTGTGGTAGTAGTGTAGCACCCCTTTAATTTATGTCCATCTATAATTGGATATCTTTGCCTGTGTGGATTGGATGGGCTGTTATCGACATCTGGTGAGAGATAATCCCTTCAAGAAATGGGAAGATGTCTATTACTCTAGTATTTTAAGCTTTTTTTCAGTCTAACAAAAGAATACAGTATCTTAAAAACTGTAGTCAACTGAGGACGTTAAACACGGTGTCTTGAAAAACCAGCAACACCTCAAACGTCAAAAAGGACGACTTTGTCTTTGTGATACTGGGAGAAGGTTACCTTGAAGGTGGCACAGATTTGGTATTTTTGCACAAACAAGTCCTAGTATCAGGAGAAGGTGTGTGATACTTACGGAAAGAGTTATATTGACGTCCATAGCTTGGTACATTACTGAGGTTGGGTCTAGGAGATCTGGTGTAAAGGTTTGGTTTAAGGTAATTGACCCCTTCATGTGAACTGGAGAAATAAAATATTACAATTTGATGTTTATAGTAGTACTTAGATTAACTTCGCTGGAAGTCTCTAGGGGGGTATAAAAGAGAAAAAGTCTCGGCGCAACTCTAAGTGCAGTAATTAAAATTCAACATAAAGATGTTATACTTTGGTATTGCTCACCTTTTAGGTGTCTTGGTTATATTGCATATAAGATCTCCTTTGGTGTGCAGCTCTCCCACTCCGGATGGATCAGATCTAGGAAACCTGGTTCGTCACATATAGTAATAAGTATACCGGTCTATTGGTACAGCGCTTCCACAGGAGACCTGGAGTTCAAATAGATTTTCCTTTATTCTTAAAATGTATATTACATTGGGCAGTACAACGCGTTTCGACCCTTTTAATGGGTCTTCCTCAGTTATAACTGTACCTGAGGAAGACCCATGAAAAGGGTCGAAACGCATTGTACTGCCCACTGTAATATACATTTTAAGAATAAAGGAAAATCTATTTGAACTCGGGGTCTCCTGTGGAAGCGCTGTACCAATAGACCGGTATACTTATTACTAATTTGATGTTTATGAAAAATTTAACAAAAATATTGTAAAAAAAACTCTATTGTTTTATCCTATTTTATTTTCTTGTTTTTAGCTGTCTGTGGTCCAAGCTTTTAAATTGAGGTTATCATGGGATGCTTATGGGTGGCTATGAACCCCAGGGTTCTGTTGAAGGACTTTGTGCTCCCTTGAAATCCACCCTACACATATATGTTTGGATATTTTTGCCTGTATGGATTACTCCATCTTCCTCAGGTGCACCGCCGTAACGCGTAGTGATGAAATGACCCTGTGATGAATGACCATTAAAGAAGAGTTTTCCTTTAAATCTTTGCCCCTGCCTTCGCTTTTGTACACCTGACATAAACGCTCTTGTAAGTTACTAATTCAGCCTTTTTCCTGTAACGGTGAGCGGTCAGTGCTGCACAAAATCGCTGGCAATAGACTAGCAGGACTTCAGGCTGGAGGACCTTTGTTGATGTCGCTGCCCCCAAGATTACTCACGTGACCCGCGGCTTTCCGGACCTGGAAGCGAGCGCATCGTGTGGTGCACGTTGTCACCGAAGGCTCTAAACCTCGGTTGTGCAGGACGCATAACCAACCCAGGTTAGTTCTGCTATAGCTAAAGTATCTGTGGTGCCCCACTGGTCGGTGCGCCAGGGAGGGGTACTGTACCCAGACCAGCGTGTGTAGTATCCCTGTGATCAGGGGATTGGAATGTTAACTTGAGGCCCTCACCACACGTATTCACACACCTAGAGCCAGGGGATCAATTGGTTAACCCGTTACTAAGGGGACCGATCCCGGTGGGCGGAATTAGGTAAATAGTGAAGCGCGGGAAGAAGTTAGAGCAGATCGCCAGGAGAGAGAGAAGAAGTGGGACCCTGCGAGTGGCGCAGAGGGAGGGCACCAGAAAAGGAAGTGACCCAGACTGAAGGGAGATCCCCAGTTGTTAGGTAACACCCTAAACTGGTCCGGTACGGCACCCGGTCAGAGGGGCCCAGTCCAAGAATGGAGGTCCAGCTCCGAGAGTGGTGCAGGAGTTCAGCCCTGAGCTGCCAAACCGATCGAACATGAGCAACTTAAGGTAGCTGTGCCCTGCATACTTCCCACAAAGGGCCCCGTATAGAGTTATGAGCCCCTCAGTTAAGGGATAACTTTAGTACAACCCGTGGGGACTGACGAAGGGCTCTGTGCGAGCAAGGAAGTGCTACGAAGTCAAGGAGAAACAGCGCAGTGCGAGGACAGAGGGAGAATCCTGAAGGAACACCACGGGGGGCCTCAAAGAGACATTCCATCCTCTGGTTACTACCCAGGCCAGCTACACTTGACTGTATACCTGTAAGCTGCCTGTAGGTTACCAGTAAAACCTGTTCCGAGACTAAGCAACGTGTAGTGTTTTATTCCATCACGCTGGGAGAAGTTACCAACCCTTCCACCTGCAGAGCTGTCTTCTTGTGTCAGCGACCACGACAACCAGTACCGCAGCACTGCTCTGGGGATCCTGCTCCACCTACGTGGAGCAACACCACCTAGCTGCAGCCACATCATCCCCATAAATCTGAGAGCAGCGCTCGTGCATTCACCAGATACCGTAGGTGGCGTCACAAACATTTATTTGATATTTGCCCTTTTTATTTTTACACATTTTTAGCGACCACCAGGGCCACAGCCATCAGTGACAGCAACCGTAATCAACGCCTGGGTTCCGAGTACCCCAAGGCCTTGAGATGGGTCATATCCTCCCTTTGACCACCTGGTAAAACTCTAGGAGTGCCCCCTTTCTTCTTGTATTTTTCTCCAATCATATTTGAAGGTAACTTTTTACTACACAATGAAATCTAATTCCCCACCCAAAATGTTAGAATTGTGCTTTTTTCACAATTTCACTGCACTTTCCCACTTTTCAATATGGTAAGTGGTAGAAAGGTCCTGACTTGTTCACCCATAATGCACGGGTCTGACAACGCGGCCTGGAGTGTTCACCCTACGACCAGACTCGTCCCAGCTCCGAAGACGTTCTCAGGGTGTTTATCTCCTGGGACATACTACTGCTCATGAATCAGGCATTGAGAAGAAAGAGAAGGTACAGGACAAGGGTAGATCCAAGAATGTACCGCCAGAGACTTCCACACATTCTGCATTCTGCTGCGACCACCCGGCCGGCCTTCATGCAGGAAGTACTGTGAGCTGTATCACCATATTGATCAGTTTTTGCAAATAAAGTACCTGGAAGAGTGAATTGCCTTTGTATTTCTGTGCTGCTTTCATCGATTTTTCTCAACGGTTTGCACCGTCCTGGCACAGATAACACTGCCCCGGAGGTTTAGCTTTACCTGTAGGGAGCTGCTCCACCCTAGCCGCAATACCACCACCCTCCAGAGGACTGTGGTGGCGCTGGTGTCTAGTCACCAGGTACTACAGGTAGCGTCACGAGACAAAGACTTTAATCCCTTGTAAATACTAAAAAAAAAAAAACCCCTTCGTTTAGGTTGTCCCCCGGGGCCACGGATCTGGGCAGGCCACCTACGACATTCCCCATTTGGAGAGAAAGAGGCCCAGATATCCGAGTTCCCATACCCTGGGGTGCTACATTTTTATGTCTTGATCGTAGTCATGCAGGGTACTGACTCACCTCTGTTATTAGAGATATTTACAGGAACCTCACAGTAGGGAATATTGTCATCTGGGATAATCAGACATGAACAAAAAAGAGGAGGAAGTGTTGCAAGGACGATAGGTGTAGCACGTAGTGATGTTCCATGTGTATCCGGCCGTACAGGTGCACATCTTCTCTGTATCTGTCACATTACACTCTAGAACAAGAGACAGTCATATCATTGGAAATACCAGTTCTTACAATGTTACACAGATCCCTCCACATTGTACAGATAACTTCATTCCATTAAAATAGCTGAAATCCATCTCAGTCCAAAGCAGCATGTACCGCCAGCTCACTAAGGGATCAAGTTACAGCTGCTTATTAGACTCTATGGAGGGTGAGGAGGCGTATAGAGCACTCAGCACAGTGAGAGATCAAGCAGAAAAAGATCTCACTTTAGTGCTGGATTCACAGCCACACAGCCTAGTCAAGCTGTATAATATCCTCCATGCTGCTTCTAAATAAGGCATAAATAGAAGTAGGAGCAGGCCGTATTTGCCACTAGGCATTGGAGGATGGGTGCCAAGTGTAGCAGGGTTTTAGGGGTAGTAGTTGCAAAGGAGAATTGATTTTCAAGGTTCAGTTTCCAGCTAGAGTCTCCCCATCGCTCTGCAGACATTGTGCCACTATGTGAGTAATGAACAGTGCTGATACTACAGGGGCTGGTAAAGAAGAATGAGAGCATAGGTTACATGTTGGAGGAGCACAGCAAAATTCCTGCTTCTAGTTGTGTACTGCAGTGTGCTATTACCTATCTGCTAGTTTGGGGATAACTTCATTTTTTTGGAATAAACTATTAAAGGGAATCTGTCAGCAGGTTTTCACTACCTCATCTGAGACCAGCACGATGTAGGTAAAGAGACCCTGAATCCAACAATATATCACTTACAGTGTTGGCCAAAAGTATTGACACCCCTGCAATTCTGTCAGATAATACTCAGTTTCTTCCTGAAAATGATTGCAATCACAAATTCTTTGGTATTATTATCTTCATTTAATTTGTCTTCAATGAAAAAACACAAAAGAGAATGAAGCAAAAAGCAAAACATTGATCATTTCACACAAAACTCCAAAAATGGGCCAGACAAAAGTATTGGCACCCTCAGCCTAATACTTGGTTGCACAACCTTTAGCCAAAATAACTGCGATCAACCGCTTCCGGTAACCATCAATGAGTTTCTTACAATGCTCTGCTGGAATTTTAGACCATTCTTCTTTGACAAACTGCTCCAGGTCCCTGATATTTGAAGGGTGCCTTCTCCAAACTGCCATTTTTAGATCTCTCCACAGGTGTTCTATGGGATTCAGGTCTGGACTCATTGCTGGCCACCTTAGAAGTCTCCAGTGCTTTCTCTCAAACCATTTTCTAGTGCTTTTTGAAGTGTGTTTTGGGTCATTGTCCTGCTGGAAGACCCATGACCTCTGAGGGAGACCCAGCTTTCTCACACTGGGCCCTACATTATGCTGCAAAATTTGTTGGTAGTCTTCAGACTTCATATTGCCATGCACACTGTCAAGCAGTCCAGTGCCAGAGGCAGCAAAGTAACCCCAAAACATCAGGGAACCTCCGCCATGTTTGACTGTAGGGACCATGTTCTTTTCTTTGAATGCCTCTTTCTTTCTCCTGTAAACTCTATGTTGATGTCTTTGCCCAAAAAAAGAGAACATGCTTCCAAAACATTTTAGGCTTTCTCAGGTAAGTTTTGGCAAACTCCAGCCTGGCGTTTTTATGTCTCGGGGTAAGAAGTGGGGTCTTCCTGGGTCTCCTACCATACAGTCCCTTTTCATTCAGACGCCGACGGATAGTACGGATTGACACTGTTGTACCATCCGACTGCAGGGCAGCTTGAACTTGTTTGGATGTTAGTCGAGGTTCTTTATCCACCATCCGCACAATCTTGCGTTGAAATGTCTTGTCAATTTCTTTTCCGTCCACATATAGGGAGGTTAGCCACAGTGCCATGGGCTTTAAACTTCTTGATTACACTGTGCACGGTAGACACAGGAACATTCAGGTCTTTGGAGATGGACTTGTAGCCTTGAGATTGCTCATGCTTCCTCCCAATTTGGTTTCTCAAGTCCTCAGACAGTTCTTTGGTCTTCTTTCTTTTCTCCATGCTCAATGTGGTACACACAAGGACACAGGACAGAGGTTGAGTCAACTTTAATCCATGTCAACTGGCTGCAAGTGTGATTTAATTATTGCCAACACCTGTTAGGTGCCACAGGTAAGTTACAGGTGCTGTTAATTACACAAATTAGAGAAGCATCACATGATTTTTCTAACAGTGCCAATACTTTTGTCCACCCCCTTTTTTATGTTTGGTGTGGAATTATATCCAATTTGGCTTTAGGAAAATTATTTTTGTGTTTTTTTCATTGAAGACAAATTAAATGAAGATAATAATACCAAAGAATTTGTGATTGCAATCAATTTCAGGAAGAAACTGAGTATTATCTGACAGAATTGCAGGGGTGTCAATACTTTTGGCCAACACTGTAGATTACTGGGTGCAGCCGTTCTGACACAATCATAGTTTTTAGATTTAGCAACACAGCAGAGCTGAGAGAGCTGCCTCTGCCCACACCAGGCTCTGTATATACATTGTACATTGATAGTGAGGTGGTAACCATGGCAGGGGGAGTGTTGGGCTACCATGCACAAGGCAATGTAGTCCAGAAATGATAAGGTCCTGGTGCTAAAGCAAACATTTTAGCTATACAATGCAGGCCTTGCTATGCTGAATTCTCTGTGTTAATCCTTAGGCTATGTGCCCACTGTGCGTTTGTACCGCATTTTTTTTTTCATGCGTTTTTGCAGCAAACCCAGGAACCTGTGAATTTCAGGAAATCCAACTTGAAGTTGATCCTCCGCGGATCGATCTGCTCATCTTTAGTAATAACTTAGCTTGAGGAAAATATTAGGGAAATATTTTAACTCCGCAAAAAAACATTTTTGTGACTTTTATGCATTTATGTCAATTTAAGTTGCGTTTAAGTTGTTTTTATTGTTTATACTTAGTTTTTAGGCCATTGAGGCTCCTTATTATGATTAATATGTCCATAGGTCTCCGAGGTCAGGCCAGTAGCTTAATAATCAAGGAGAAAAAGTGTTGTGTTTTTTTTTTTTTTAGTATGAAAGTGAATGAGTAAGAATGGGACTGTTGGGATGTGTTCATGTATCGCGCAAGGGCTGGGGTTACTCAGCGATAGGGTCGGTCAGTCTGGATCACGGTACCTGCCCAGTGCTGTAGCCCTGGTGATCATTAAAAAAGGACAAAAAAGGAAAAATGGGGGAAAAGAAAATAAAAACGGAAAAATAATAAAGAATGTTCATGAGTAGTGACGCCAGCTGATGTCGTTGTGGCAGCTTGCATATTTAGCCTCCAGGATTAGGTGGAATAGCAGTGTGATGGAATACCTCCCTCAGCAGAGGCAGGCCCTGGAGGTGTGGAAGATGGATGATGATGGTAAGTAGTTCATAGGTGTAGAGGAGAGGTGCAGAGTGAAATAAGGCACAGCCGTTTCTTTGGTTCCTTACCTTTTACTGTGGATTAGTCGATACAGCTAGAGCACATGTGCAGAACCAGGTAGACTGGTTCGGCCAGTCTGAAGAGAGCTGAATTCCAGTCTGCTGTGATAAGGTGCATTGACCTTCCTGCTGATGTCTCTTCCAAGATCACTAGTTCCTCTATGATTCCTCTAGATCCCTCTGGTCTGTGGCTACCGTTCAGCTGGCAGGTGACACAGCCCTGAGCGATTGCTTCAGTCCTCTGGCCTCTTTGTCACTGTGCCCTGGATGGGCCCACAAGGGCATTAAATCCAATAGCCTCCTGGTTCTGTCACCAGGTCCTAGAAACCTGACCACTTAAAGCTTGATTCCTTCCTGCAACTTTGTTCCTCTACCCAGCCACTCAGGGCTGGCGCAGATACGACCATCAGCCCTTGTAGCCCGACATCCAGTCCGGAACAACTCCAGTGGCCTACTTCTCCCTCTCCTAACTCCTCTCACCTACCAGAATATGGTCTGCCTAGTAGGTCTCTCGCCCTGCACTCTCTGATTGGAGTTTGAACAGTGTTGGATATATAGGGATTTCCCAGCAAAGTGATTCTCATTCATTACACAGAATGTTAAATGCATTACCACTTGTGGCAGCCAGACCGCGGTGGCGCTAATTCACACTGAGTTTTTTCTGTAGAGTTTTCAAAGGAACATGTTCCAACTCTTTAATCAAAACTCATAGGCCTGTTGCACATCTAATGCTGGGTTGCGTTTGCCTTTATTTGTTTCTATGTGTTTTTACTGCAAAAATGCATGCATTTTTGGCCCTATAGGTTTAATGGAAACGCATGCAAAAACATATGTCATTTTCAGCAAACGCAAAAATGCATGCTTTTTGCAAACTCAGCTGAAAATGTTGCAGAACACGTTTTGGGCTGCATTTGCTGAAAATGACATTCGTTTTTCCATGCTTTTTGCATGCGTTTCCATTAAACCATATGGGGCCAAGAAACTGATGCATTTTTAGCGGTAAAAACGCATAAAAATGCAAATGAAGGCAAACGCAGCCCATCATTAGAAAAGGGCCATAGTATTTGAATTCCTTGTGGTTTCTATAAAGTTTCTCCTCCAAAAACTTAGCAAAAGACCTCAATGTGAACCATATGGGTATCTGTCACGGTATCTTTAGGGTGTGTTCACAAAATCCTCACAGAACTCAAAATACCTCCAAATCTTGGAGTTTCTTCTTCAAAAACTCAGCAAAAAAAAGTGTATGAGCACAACCTGGGGCTATGTGCACAGAGATTTAGGCGCAGAAACTGAGTAGAAACCCTCCTCATCTTCCTCCAAATCTCAAAAACATGGAGTTTCTGTTCAGTTTTTGCTCCAAAAACTCAGCAACATCTGTGTGCATGAAGCTTTAAAGGGATTTTACAGTTTTGTTAAACATCCCCCATTCCCAAAGGCTTTGCTCACCCTCCCCAGGTCCAGCGCTGAGTCTCCACGCTGCTCCCAGTCTCTGACGTCATCACATTAACAGCGCTGCAGCCAATCACTGAGCTCAGCAGCTCTAAGCCGCTAATTCCAACAACTGGGCAGAGCTGCTGAGCTCAGTGATTGGCTGCAGCGCTGTTAATGTGATGACGTTAGCGCTGCAGATAATAACAGCTATCCAGAGCAGCGGTGGAGACTCAGTGTTGGACACAGCAAGGGAGAGTAAAGCGTAGTTTTTTTTTTGTTTTGTTTTTTAAACAAATCATATCCCAGATAAAGGGGTTTCCGAAACCATTGTTTTTATATAAATCCAAGAAAGACCCTCAGAATCAATTTCTCTTGTGGAGCCAATGTACAGACGTAGCATTCAACAAAGCAACCTCAAGTGCGATACTCTATCATCAATGCATCTGTGCAGTACTATGCTACTTGGTATCATGGCTTTTGTAGTAGTAATTAATGTCAGCTGCATAAAATAGCACCATTACTACTTCTGCATCTCAGACAATTGTGTGCCTCTGTATAATTGAGGTTTGGCACAAAAAGTGTCCTGAGCAGCAGAAGCTATAAATACAGCCCTGAACAGGAGATCAGGTTTCCTTTATGTTTATATGAACAGCAGAATTTTCAGTAATCTCTGAGCTAGTGGGAGAAGACCTCACACACTAGCTCAGAGACAACTGAAAATTTGAGATAGAACCTGCAGAGGGGAAAATTACTGAAAAGTACACAATCAGTATGCAAGTCACATGTCACTCTGGTGGGTGTGAACAAACTGTACCACGGGCCGGGCTTACCCTGGAGGGGTGTGACTTAGTGGCTATCTGGTCTTCACTAGTGCTTTTTATGGTGAGGTTAGACTTGAGCCACAGGTCACTGCCTGTTACCACTCCAGGGCAGCCCTTGGTGCTGCAGCAGCTAACCCCAAGGGTGAGGGATGGAGGTGCGGACTTAGAGTATCAGACACAACAGGGACTGGGATTCAGACAGGACCAGTAAAGGATCAACGACAGGTTCAGAGTAACAGGACAGGCACAGGGTCTCAGGCAGAGTTCAAATCATCACTGGTTCAGATAGGATGGGATCTTGTTCAGACACTTGCTGCAGTACACCGAACAGGGACCTGACAATAATCTAGCTGGTGAAGACTGACTAGTTACTAAAGTTGCTCAGACACATCCCTGCAGGGGAGGGTGGTTTAAATAGCTTGTGCCTCCTAACTATAGGGTGTGGACACTTTCAGAGTGCGCACACTGCCCCTTTCAGAAGTGGGGACCCTAAGTATGTCTTCAGGAGATCTGCATAATGTGCGCAGGCCCTGAAAGCTAAGACAGGAGGAACACATGGGCGTCCTTAGTGCTGAGTGTGTCGGTGTCTCTGATAGAAGGCAGAGGCGGGGCAGTGCAAGGATGCCGGCATTACATCATATAAGGGCCAGGAAATAGGTACGCTTTATTTAAAAAAATGTGGAATTTTTCATGTTCAATCACTATGACCATTGCCTCATTGTAGTAAATTTCTTATCAAGTTGCTCTTGACTAGGTTATAATTGCAGGTATAATGTATAAAACGTTTACCTGTTGTGATGGTGATCTGTGACAGCGTCATGGTTAAAGTGGAATTGATATAGACTGAGTATGGTAGGATTAATGGGCTTGTGAGATAAGCTTCAGTGGCGGCACTGGCGTATCCTTCCAGGATGAGGTCCGAGCTATACACATATTGATATAATGTCTGTCTAGCTGCAACAAACGGAAATGGAATATTATATGCAACTATTTATTACAAGAAAATCTACTTTATTCCCTTCATATATATATTTTCGGATGGTGCTTTTGCAATTTACTGCTTATTAACATTTGCAGCTTTTGTTTGTCGCCATCATCTCTGAAAGGTTTGCCTGCCTGCAACACCCTTTTTTATATGCCCAATTAAGTTAAATCAGAAACTGAGGTCCTTAGATTGAGTCTGACTCCATTACTGCTACAGAGAACAGTTTGTATTCTGGAGAGATGATGGCAGCACCCAACAATTAGAGGATTTTCTCAGGGACTCCCCCAAAATGGCCCACTGTCATGTTATCTGTCTCCTGGTACATTAAGATTTAGTGTCTTTAAATTCTCGGTCATACAAAGGGTCCCAACTCTTCATGCAGTAATGGACCTTACAATGCTTCTATGTCCCAGGAATATCTCAACATCTGCCCCACACCAACCCATTTCCAAGCCAAAAGCATGACCTGACTACCAAAAAGGTTGATTCCTATTAATACATTCTACACTATATGATACATCCCTACCACAGGAACCAACCTCTTCATGGAAAACCATAATAAGCCCTAATAGCAGTAATGGCCCTTATAATGCTTCTCTTTCCCAGTAGAATCTCAGCATCTGCCCCACACCAACCAATTCCCAAGCCAAAAATATAACCTGATTGCCAAAAGGGTCGACTCCTATTGATTCATTCTACACTATACTAATTTACCCATATACTAGAAATAGAGTACATAAAACTATGAACATTTAAAAAAAATATATTTTTTATTAAAGAGACAGTAGCAGTGTATAGAAGCAGTGTATAGTAATGGACAGTAGATGGCATCAGCACCACAGGTAGTAGTAATACGACTATAACAAACTAGTATGGAAATGATCACTATGTAGACAATAGTAAGGGATGGTGTAGCTGAAAAACAACAAAAACTGAAAAATACTAGTGCAGAAATAATAATTATAGCCTAATGACAAAACATATGGATAGGTCCTGTGATGAATACGCAGTATTGGTAAGGAATATTGCCATATTCCCCAGATTCCATTCCTCTCAGAAAGCAATTTGATAAGACACATCTCACTCATAAAGAGATAAGCCCCCACCTTTTTCTGGCCAGAGGCCATTCATCTCTGGCCAGTAGTAGATTATTTAGCATGTAGATGCCAGCCAACAGGCCACACAAAAGGACTCTTCCTCAACTTTGAAATGGTTGCTAGGAAGATGTAATTTAGCCAGGTGTATGGAACTTCCTAGGAGATGGAGATTAGGTGACACTTCCAATTTCCCTGTAATGCCAGTGGAGAAGAAAAATCCTTTCTTCGGCTCAGACAGGACGGAGTCGTGAATATAACGTTAATATTTCATGAGCCATGCTGTTTATGAACATGGCAAGCATAGATCTGTGATCGCGACATCTAGACGGTGATAAGGCTTGTATTCATATGAATGTAGGATGACTGTAAGCCATGTAAACATGATATTGGCTAGTAGGCTGCTCTCAGAGTAGCCATGTTTCTTATCCAGACGAAGATAAAAACATAACTAAAAATATGAAAGTATTGTCTTCCATCTGTGATGCCCACAGACAAGACTAGGGCAGATTATAAAGTTTGGGTATCTATATCTCCCCTCAGAGGGGTGGGAATTGTGAGATAGCCCAGAGGTGCGAGATGGGTGGAGACAGGGGTCAGCCCATAATGTATAAAAATCATCTGCCCCATCTCCATATTGTATTTCTTCTGAAGAGGCATTATTCCACCAAGGCCAGAGATTACTCCAGGAACAGATTAGCTCCACGCTGCCCCTTGTGGTGCCATCAGCACTAAGGTAACTGCTCACATGTGTGTGTAATTCTGTGTATTCCATTTACCCTGTTATTGGCATATCTGACTGTAATGTTTGTAACATCTTAATAATAACTGTAAATATTAATATCTAGTGTACCATTAGCGTGATTAAATATATAAATTTAATCCTGAGTTGCTCTTTTTATCTTGATCACAATCCTCCTTGTCCATGTGCTCATTTAACGCTACCTGGGTTGGTTTCTGACCCAATATAAGCCCGACCACAGACCGGACTTATATTAAACCAGAAGCTGGTGGCAGCATTAGTGCTTGGGGTTATTCAGGGCCTCTGGCAGTGACGGGGTGGAGGAGATTATATGTGCTTCTGGCTGCGGGCTAGAAGGCATATACCACACTCACTGAGAGGTACCTTAATAAACCAACACTGACAGGGCAGCTGCGGCCCTTCCTTATCCTCAGGCAGTTCTCTGACTGACCTGGGTTTAACAGGAGGCGCTGTGGAGCTGCCAGGTTCAATGATACTCCTCCCAATGCACGTTTCGGCTAGTGTCCCATCTTCCTGGTAATATTCTTACCGTATTACTACTCTCTGTGGTCCTCTGGTGCCATCTACTGGCCATTCCTGTAAACTGCTTCTGCCTCATATTCATATATCTTCACCATTAAGTTTCTTTAATAAAAATATATATGTTTATAGTATAAAGCGCTATTTGTATATGACTAGATATAGCTATATATAGGTATTACTCTATGTTGCCATGCTTTATTCCCTTTTGGATATCTTTTATAACAGTAATACATTTTACCTTCTGATGTCCCATTGCCAATAGCTATATTATTTAACTATTCTCAATTAGTAAAAGATATGGCGATACTTACAGGACGCCGCCCTCTGGACTCTTTCTTTACCAAATTCTCTCTCCTGTTCGAAAAGTAAACAGAAGGGTTAATAGCTGCTCTTTGTTAGCACCGAGGTCTATTGTGCGTCACTATACAATCCATTGTACTCTACATGTCGACACTGAGGCCGCACTGGTACTTTATTGCCATTATTACCTGTAGGAAATAACAAGTTGGGTAATTGGAGCAAGCTAAAAAATAACCTGGTATTATTTATCAATGGATAACAATATAACTGGGCTCTTTAAAGGAATCTGTCACTAAAATACAGCCCTCCAAACCACACATATGGGTATGTAGTGTATGTCTTTGAAAGCTAAATCCATTGACACCTTTATATCTTCTATCTGCTGCTGCATTCCCCAGAAATAATACGATTTATATGCAAATGACTTGTTAAGTGCTCTTGACCTGACAGCACAAGCCTTTTTAACGTGATTGACAGCTCATGGCCTGATTTCCTTCCCATGCATCTGACTTCAAATAGACAGCTGTGTGCTATAGAGGCAGGTGCTCAGCAGGGAAGCGCTTCACTTTGCATGAATTAAAACACTTATTACATGGGAAATCAGCAAAAAAATGTAACTATCATAGACCATATATATATGGCACTAGCTGTAGAGCCCGGCGTTGCCTGGACGTAATGCCCATATATGATTGTAATGCTCTTATATGGTAATGTCACCCATTTATGGCAATATCGCCCATATATGGTAATGTATGTGTGTGTATGTATAATGACCCGTTCCTTTATACAGTGTCTTGTGAAAGTATTTGGCCCCTTGAACTTTTCAACCTTTTGCCACATTTCAGGCTTCAAACATAAAGATATAAATTCTAATTTTTTTGTGAAGAATCAACAAGTGGGACACAATCGTGAGGGGAACCAAATTTATTGGATATTTTAAACATTTTTAACAAATGAAAAGTGGGGCGTGCAATATTATTCGGCCCCTTTACTTTCAGTGCAGCAAACTCAGTCCAGAAGTTCAGTGAGGATCTCTGAATGATCCAATGTTGTCCTAAATGACTGGTAATGATAAATAGAATCCACCTGTCTGTAATCAAGTCTCCGTATAAATGCACCTGCTCTGTGATTGTCTCAGGGTTCTGTTTCAAGTGCAGAGAGCATCATGAAGACCAAGGAACACACCAGGCAGGTCCGAGATACTGTTGTGGAGAAGTTTAAAGCCAGATTTGGATACAAAAGATTTCCCAAGTTTTAAACATCTCAAGCAGCCACTGTGCACGCGATCATATTGAAATGGAAGGAGTATCAGACCACTGCAAATCTACCAAGACCCAGCCGTACCTCTGAACTTTCATCTCGAACAAGGAGAAGACTGATCAGAGATGCAGCCAAAAGGCCCATGATCACTCTGGATGAACTGCAGAGATCTACAGCTGAGGTGGGAGAGTCTGTCCATAGGACAACAATCAGTCGTACACTGCACAAATCTGGCCTTTATGGAAGGGTGGCAAGAAGAAGCCATTTCTTAAAGATATCCATAAAGAGTCTTGTTTGAAGCTCGCCACAAGCCACCTGGGAGACACAAACATGTGGAATAAGGTGCTCTGCTCAGAGGAAACCAAAATCAAACTTTTTGGCCACAATGCAAAACGATATGTTTAGTGTAAAAGCAACACAGCTCATCACCCTCAAAACACCATCCCCACTGTCAAACATGGTGGTGGCAGCATCATGGTTTGGGCCTGCTTTTCTTCAGCAGGGACAGGGATGATGGTTAAAATTGATGGGAAGATGGACGGAGCCAAATACAGGACCATTCTGGAAGAAAACATGTTGGAGTCTGCAAAAGACCGAGACTGGGACGGAGATTTATCTTCCAACAAGACAATGATCCCAAACATAAAGCAAAATCTACAATGGAATGGTTCAAAAATAAACATATCCAGGTGTTAGAATGGACAAGTCACATCCAGACCTGAATCCAATGGAGAATCTGTGGAAAGAGCTGAAAACTGCTGTTCACAAACGCCTCAATCCAACCTCACTGAGCTCCAGCTGTTCTGCAAGGAAGAACGGGCAAGAATTTCATCTGATAGAAGAACAAACCCAAGAGACTGCAGCTGTAATCGCAGCACAAGGGGCGCTACAAAGTATTGAACTCAAGGGGACGAATAATATTGCACCCACTTTTTCAGTTTTTTACTTGTTAAAAAGTTTAAAATATGCAATAAATTTCGTTCCACTTCACGATTGTGTCCCACTTGTTCAAGAATGAAATGGTGTGGTGGGTACAGATACGTGATACACCAGTCACACGTATTTTTAGAGAGTTATTTACCAAGAGACCCACTTGTTGATTCTTCACAAAAAAACAGAATTCATATCTTTATGTTTGAAGTCTAAAATGTGGCAAAAGGTTGAAAAGTTGAAGGGGGCCTATACTTTCACAGGGCACTGTAGCTCCGCTTCTACACATAGCCCAACGTCCCAGTAACTACACCCCTTTTATAGCACCACCCCAATATATTGCTCCTCCCCTTCATAACTCCACCTCTCCACATAGTCCTGGGGCGGCTATATGGAGGAGGCGGGGATATGTGGAGATGCAGGTGTGAAGTGGGCATGGTCATGTAGAGTGGGTATGACTATGTGGAGTGGGGTGTGGCTATTTAAAAAAGTTTATCTTTTTTAATTGTTTTTATTAGTTCCCTTAGGGCAATTGAAGCCTGCACTATTGTTCGCTGGTGCTGTACAGTGCTGATGCACTGTCCTGTACAGCAGAAATCACCATTTCCTGCAAATGCCAGCACTCGGCGTTCATAAGAAGTTCGTCCTGACAGTGAGCACAGTGATACCGGCTATCATGACAACCCATTGATGCCCCAAGATCATGTCATTGGGGCTGCCGATGACAGTGGGGAATGATGCGCTCCTCTCCAGTGTGTGTTAAATCCAGCTGTCAGAGTTTGACAGCATGATTTAACTACTTAACAGCGGGATGGCAGAGCTCCACTCTTCTCGTCATAATTAGATGATGATAATGATGGCTGATCATATCAGTCAAAGCGTGCAAGGAAAGATGTTGGCTCAGTGCGTGAGCCTGCATCAAAAACAGGGAGGCGACCTTGGATGTACCAATATGTTTAAGGTCTTGAAGAGGTTAAGAGTGTTTTTTAAATACTTCATATTATTTGGCCACTATATGGCATTGTTGCATACTTTGCATTTGACAGTATTATCTTGGTACTATATGGTGCTGTTATAAGAGCTGAACGTAGAAGAAAAACTGTTTAAGGCTGTGTGCTCACGGTCTGGAGGAGCTGCGTCTTGTACACAGCTCCTCCGGACCTGCAGAAAGCCGAGGGTGTCCGAAAGGGAGACTGCAGCCGCCCTGTACTCACCATGTGCGGTGGGTGCACGGTGGCTTCTTCCTCCGTGCACCCGATGGCAGCCACTTCTGACTCCTCAGCATGAAATGAACATGCTGCGGAGATGCGGAGGAGCGGACACCCGCACTGCAGCTGTCAAAAAGTCGCGGTTGGGAGCAGCATGGTGAAGATGCGATTTCTACAAATCCCATCCATTATGCTGGTGCTGTACAATGCAGCATTTTGGATGCAGAGGCAAGACACTGTGTCCAAAACGCTGCATATACTGATTGTGTGATCGCACCCTAAATCCCTCTCAACACGTTTGATGCAGGTGTGAATGTCACTGCGTTATCCATCACCTGCCTTTAACTGCAGTGAACACAGATAGCTAATGAGCAAATAAGTGAATAGGTATATAGGACATGTAAATAATGGAAGGAGTTAAAAGAACCTAAGGAGAAGACCGCCAAAATACTGCGGTGTCAAATATTTACTGAAAAAATGGTTAAAAATCAAGTAAAAGTGTGAGTCAGACAGATAGAAAGAATGTCCAAATGGATCACCTATACAAAAGAGTGGCTCTTGTCAGTGCATACCTTAAAGGGAACCAATCACCAGGATTTAACCACCTGTAAGGCCAGGTTCACATTGCGTTTGTGCTGTCCGTAAAATGGATAGATAGGCCTCCATTCAACAAACACATGCCAAAATAGGCATGTATGTAAGTATGCGTGAGGGTCAGTCCATGGTAATTTACGTTACATTAGAAGACAAAAACTAAGTTAATAATGACTACAGACTGATCTGTGAAGGCCGGCACGTGTATATTGTACATTAAACTATTCTCAATAGATTTCAGCACATAACGCAATTTAACGCAATGCCACAGATTTTTGCAAATTGCATTATGCTGCGTTTGCAATAGAAAGAAATATGAAATATAGATGGTAGAAAAGCATTACCAGTGTCCCTGCTCTGTCTCCCCGCTCTATCTGCTGCTTCCAGTGCCACTCATTATGCTCATGAATATTCACCCAGTGACGCAGGAGCAGCAAGAAGTAGAAGATAGAGCATGGAGACCGAGCAGGGAGACAGGTAATGTTTTTCTACCATCTATATTCCTATCTTTTCCTTCTCTTTATCTAATCCTTTTTTCATCTATATCATTTATCTATCTAATCTATCTATCTATCTAATCTACAAAACAGAAACAACTGCACAGCACTCACAGACACAATGTGAACTGATGCCAGCAGGGACGACTGGGTCAAACGTCTGTGCATTACTGTTAGTAGCTGAGTGCTGCAGAGATATTTTTTCTAGTTGTTTGACCCAGCGTCCCTGCTGGCACCAGTTCACATTGTGTCTGTGAGTGCTGTGCAGTTTTTTCTGTTTTGTGCATAACATGTGGAGTTCCTGGCTTCATGTCTGCAATTTGCACCCTCATCACCCACAGGTGGACTGAGGTTGAGATAGTGTCACTTCAGAGTGGGACAGTGAGGAAAAGGAGGGCAGGGATGTCAGCGTTAGGACTCATCAGACCTGGGGTCACCTTGTCGTGGCTGATGAGCAAACAGATATTGGCCAATGTATGTACAAAAACCCCATAAAAAAAAAAAATAAGAATTTGAGTTTTTTGAAAAAAAGTAAGCTTTTAAATTTTTTTCTCATACATATACAGCTTGTTAGCGTACATCATTGGTAGTAGCTGAGTGCTGCAGAGATTTTTTTTCTATCTATCTATCATTATCTAATCTATCTATCTCTATCTATCATCTATCTATCTATCTATCTATCTATCTTCTATCTATCATCTATCATCTCTATATTTTTTATCAATAGTTTTCTTCGGCGTATGTGCTATAAAATGAATCAGAATGTCACTTTTGCAGTCCACTACTACTGAAACCGTTAACGCTTCTATTGTAACGGACAGCACAAGTGCAATATGAACCTGGCCTAAATCAGTGCAGCAGATGATTGACGTGTGCAGCATGACATCACAATTTTGTATTCCTCCCTGTGGTCTTGTCATTCTGCTGTAAGCCGAACCCCTCTGGATGAGCCTGGATGAGAGGAAGGTGGTTCGGCTTACAGCAGAATGACAAACCCCCAGGGGAGGAATAAAATAATGATGTCATGCTGCACACATTTATCACCTGCTGCACTGATTTAGAGGTGGTTAAATCCTGGCGGATGGTTCCTTTTAAGTATAAAAAATTTAAAAACATAATTCCACAATTATAAAATGACATTTATTATGGCCACTAAAAATAAAGAATGCTATTTAGGTATCGTCATCTAAATACTGAATTTTGTTTTTAGGTCAATTTATGACAAAACTGAACAAAGTAAATAACCGAACAATGGCGGAATTGCATTTTTTCACTCTTTCTTTTTGTTTGGAGTTTTTTTGTATTCTAAAATAAATGCAGTCATTCATAACCACAACTTGTACCACAAAAAACAAACAAACCCGCGTACGGGGACATCGTAAAAACAAAATAAAAAGTGATGCTCATGGGAAAGGTGAAGAAACTAGCTAAAGCCCAAAATTGAAAATTGGCTGCGACAGGAAAGAGTTCAGAGAATAAGTTGGAAAATATTTTATAATCTGCAGATTTTTAATAATTCACAGCTTCAGACCAGTGGGTAGCAGTGTTTTAACTATTGAGAAACTACATTACCCAAGATGCTCTGATAGTCTGAAGTTTTTATAGCAGGCTTTTAGAGCACTAAGGCTGGGTTCACACTTGCAGACCCCTCCGCAGCGTTCTGGAGGGGTCCGCAAGTTTGAACACAGCCTAAGATGTTCAAGTTCCTGAATGTAAAAGATCTCTTTCACGATCTCCAAATTGTCCTTGTCTGCTATGTTACTATTGTGTGAAGGCTGTCAGTCTGTTTTGGTTGTGCTGGGTCTGTGCTGCAGTCATGTGTGTTCTCTTGATTAATCCTCTACTTAAGCATGCTAATTTCTCCATCCAGTGTCAATCGTACACTTGCTGCTGCCTGTGTAGGACTGATCCCTCTGTATTCTGTGCCTGACCCAGCCTGACTTTATTCCCTTACCTGGACCTTGACCCTTTGCCTGTGACCTGACTACTCCTTTACCTGCTCCCTGTAAACTGTCTTGTCTTTCTGGTTTTCCTGCCCCGACTCATGAATTGGATTTCGTATCTGACTACCGCTTGTTGTACTGCGACATTTCCTGGAACTGACCTCAGATTGTTTGACTTATCCAATAAGTAGTATAAAAATATAATTACTATCTGTAATAGTAGTGTTTCTCTCCACTTCTGGGACTAGTTATTACTGTAGTGACTCGCGTCACAAAGTCAATTGGGAACTCAATCATTTTTTGGAACGATCTCCCAGAAAAATGCTCCAGTTCCCCATTGACTTACATTATACTCAGGTATTCAAGTCGCACCCGGACTCATTATAAGTAACCGAGCACCCAAGCATGGTAGTTCTTGCTCATCACTAGGGATGAGTGATCTGGACTTTAAAGTTCGGAGTTCGTACTGAACACAGACGTTACAAAATATATCACAGTGTTTTGATTTGGAGTTCTGGTTATTTACGCATACAACCACTGGATTGAGCATCGCTATGTCGGGTACACTCAGTGATTGGGTACACTCAGTGGTACAGAAAATAAAATGACAAAGCCGCGTCCTCCCTCCCCGAAAGTGCTTTGTTTATGGCTGCCTGTATGTGGGCGGAGAGAACTGCCCAATCAGTGACTCCCAATGAAGTTCGGGTTAAATTTGGGTCCAGAACAGAACTTTATAAAAAGTCCATCTGAACCCCAGAACCCGAACTTCCATGGGTCCGCTCATCTCTATCCACCAGTTATAACAATATGATACTGTGCAGTTATGTGGCGGAATGTTTAGTGGCTGGAATGCCTGATACATGTAAAGTACAGCATGTTATTTTCTTACCTGGTCTGAGAATAGACTCTTCTGCTTCCCATAATTCCAGTAACCTTGGATTCTTCCGATCATCAGATACAGAAATATTGCTGAAAGAGCAGTTTTCATCCTAAATCACAGCAAAGAAGTCTTAAAGACATATTTGATTTATTAAAAATGTCCAGTAAAATGCGCTTAATAAACAAAACTTAAAGTAGTGACCCCTATAAATATTGCAGCCCCCAATAATATTGCTAGCAGGCTTTGTACCGCCTACACAGTTTCAATATAAGCCAAACTCCGCCTACTGTCCTCCATAAATAATATAACAAGCCGGGTGTCAGCAAATTGCTTCATCTATAATTCAGCCACTAGGGTGGATCTAGTTGGATATTGAAGTTGTGACCCTTTTTATAGACATGACATATGAATTAAAGGGGTCCTTTGCATTAGATGGCCAATTATCAAACACCCTATCTAACAGTAAAGGGGTAATACATTTTCTAAATAATGATCTCTTAGCCACAGGAGAGAGAGCAGCTACCATAAAAGTCTTCCACACTGGAGGACCCGGCGTTCAATTTCACTTAGTGTATATGTAATACTTGATTTCTCCAGTGGTGGTGCTGCAGGAAAATGACACACTTTCTGCCAGATTGATGGGCTTGACTGTCAGGACTCTGGATCTTCTTATGACCTTTTTCACATTTTGCCCTTCTCCAAGATGGCATCCTCAGCTTTGTTCCTCTTCCTGTGGTTTTGTTATCCAATAAGGACAGTGACCATACAGCATATGTGCAGGTAGACTTGTGCCATAAAAATACTAATACAATGATTTAAACTAAGTGAGATTCAGTGGGATCATATATCACACAAGGTTTGCTCCTTTTCTATCCAATATATCCCTTGAGTCAGAGCCCAAAAATATTATAAAATATATGGGAAAAACAAAAATGCCCCTTCATATTCCACCTCCAGGAGCTCTTCTGACTTCTTATTCTACATCCATAGACATTAACATGGAGTCGGCCCCTCTGCAGATGTAACGGCTCCCGCTCTTCTGGGAAGACAGTGAAGGTGCCTGTGACAATTTTTGACACTTTAACCAGAAGAGCCTTTGTGATGTTGGATGAGAGCGTCTGGAGGACAATCTCTGTCCTAATTCATCCCAAAGGTATTGGATGGGGCTGAGGTCCGGGATCTGTGCAATCATCATTTTCTTCCACCAAACTTCCCCCACTATGTGTTTATGGACCTTGTGCATTGGGCACAGTCATAGGGGACATAAAAGGGTCTCCCTATACTGTTCCCACAAAGCTGGAGGCTATTATTGTCCACAAGGTCTTGGTGCTGAAGAATTGAGATTTCTCTTCACTTCAACTAAAAGGCTGAGGCCGAGCCATAAAAAACAACCTTATGGCCTCCTCAACCAAACTGTACAGGGAGCAGAATGCAGTCAGGGGGGAACATTCTCCTGGAATCACCAAACCCAGACTCCTCCATCAGACGGAGACAGAGAATTGTAATCTGTCACTTCAAAGAACATATTTCGAATAGCTGCATTACACTACTCCATCCCACACTTGGTATTGTGCTTGGTGATATAAGGTGGGAGCACAGTTTTTGTGCTGATGGCTATGTCAGAGAACATTTGGACTCTGTAATTATGGGGTCCTTAAAGCTTTGACTTACGAAAGGTTCTGAAGGATTCACAAACTTCTAAGAAGATAGATTGGTGGTCAGTACAGTGTTTAACGAAAGTTCCCCCGACTGTATGGTGCGCTCCCTCATTCTTCTCCCTTCTCATTGTGGTGTGTGGCCTGCACTTTCTTGGGTTAATGTTGGTCCCATTGCCTCTTTGGGTGGGAGGGGGAGGAGGGGACGTTCCAATGGGTCCCCGCCTTAAATCCTCATTACCCAATCATATCCCAGGGTTTCCCTATATCTGTTCCTGCTTTGCCTTGGGACATCCTCTTCCCCCCATGGAGTTAGGATCCGGTGAGAATAGATTACCACCCTCCCTTATGATGAACATGTACATAATATTGTATTCATAGTTATTCTCTTCTGTTTTCTACATGCAAGTCAAATCACAGCAGCGTTAAATAATGGAAAAGATGTGAGCAACCGGAGTCCCACAACGTTCCTTGAGCGTTGTTGACCCTTCTTACCAAGATGATTGTTTTCATAACAAGTGTGTGTGTTCAACAAGTTACCGAGTAAAGCTGCGACCAATATCCATCCAAATTAAGGTGTGAGCTGTCTTATTTGCAATACAGGCCAAAGGGGTGGGGGGGATTTTTGGTTTTCATCTATGCAGTCTGATATAGATACCGTAGATATGTAGATTGTAGATCTGTAGATTGTTGTGAGATTGATACATAGAAGATAGATAGATAGATATAGATAGATAGATAGATAGATAGATAGATTGAAATAGATAGATATAGATATATAGATAGAAATAGATAGATAGATAGATAGATAGATATAGATAGATAACAATTAGGTATGTGATAAATGATAGATAAATACAGTTGAAACCAGAAGTTATCATACAGTATATAAAGTGACACATACACATGTTTTTCTCACTATCTGACATTAAATCAGAACAAACCTTTCCCGTTTTAGGTCAATTAGGATTACCATAATCATTAATATTTGCCAAATGCCAGTATAATGAGAGAAAGAGAGAATGTTTAAGACATTTTTATTCATTTTTGCAAAGTCACAAGTTTACATACATTTCATTAGTATTTGGTACCATTGCCTGTAAACAGTATGACTTGGGTGAAACGTTTTGGATCCTTTCACAAGCCTCTCACAATAGTTGGTAGGAATTTGGGCCCGTTCCTCCTGACAGAACTGGTGTAACTGAGCCATGTTTGTAGGTCTCCTTGCTCGCAGCTTTTTCAGCTTTGCCCATACATTTTCCATAGGATTGAGATCAGGGCTTTGTGATGGCCGCTCCATTGACTTTGTTATGGTAAGCCACATTATAACCAGTTCATCAGTATTCTTCAGGTCATTGTCCATTTGGAAGACCCATTTCTGCCCAAGTTTTACGTTCCTGGCTGATGTCTTGAGATATTGCTTCAGTATTGCCACATAATCTTCTTTCCTCATGATGCCATCTATTTTGTGAAGTTCCCCAGTCCCTCCTGCAGCAAAACAGCCCCAGAATATGATGCTGCCACCCTCATGTTTCACAGTTGGGATGGTGTTCTTAGGCTTCCAAGCTTCTCCCTTCCTCCTCCACAACGTAACAAGGGTCATTATGGCCAAACAGTTTAATTTTAGTTTTGTCAGACCACAGGATGTCTCCAAAAATGTAGGTCTTTGTTACTGTGCGCATTTGCAACAATTAATCTGTCTTTTTTTTTTGAGCAATGGCTTCTTCCCAGCAGAGTGGCTTTCAGCTCATGATACAGTACTCGCTTCTCTGTGGATAATGACGCAATATTAAAAGCTTCCGCCATCATCTTCACAAGGTGTTTTGCTTTCGTTCTTGGGTTGACATGCACATGTCGGACCAAAACATGTTCATCTCTGGGACACAGAACCTGTCTCCTTCCTGAGCAGTATGATGGCTGGACATTCCCATCTTGTTTGTATTTGTTTATAATTGTTTGTACAGATGAACAAGGTACCTTCAGGTATCTGGAAATTTTACCCAAGGATGAACCAGACTTGTTTAATCCACAATTCTCTTCCTGATATATTGCCTGATTTCTTTAGACTTTTCCATGATGCTACACAAAGAAACCATGTGTTTCAGGTGTGCAGTAAAATACAACCACCTGTGTGTCTCTGATTAACTCAGATGTTGCCAATAAAAGCTTCCAAACACATGATATCATCATATGGGCTGTCACAAATTGTTTAAAGGTGTCGGCAGCGGATCATTCAGGATACTCTCAAGTGTGTTGACAACAGAACAGAACTTTAATTAGCCATAAATAGGTACAGATATGATGGGCTTTGTGAAATCATTAATATACATATCTTAAGTGTCTCTATGCAGCATCAGCAGGCTGCTTCTCCTCTCATGCACAGACACAGGAAACTGGTTACAGCCACATGGTCTTTCCTGTGTGTGAGCCTCTGGGAGTGTTTTTTTTTTATCTAACTTTATAGACAATGCACAAACCTTGCAATAGAACACGTACATACACAGGAATGAAGTTGTTGCATTAAACGTATTCCAACAACCCAACTCATCCTGTTAGTCCCATTGTGGTTCTGAAGTCCTCAAACCTGGCTCTTGGCAATGGTTTTGTCATACCATCAGCTAATATCTTGTCACACCTCGCAATAAACAAACTCTTGTACACCACGTTCCACTAAGTCACGTAAGTGGTGATGTTTAACATCAATGTGCTTAGTTCTTGCACTAATCTTCTCACTACTGGCAAGTCCAATACATCCTCGGTTGTCCTCATATACAGAAGTGCCCCCACTGCTTGTCTGTAACTCTCATTTCTGGAGTTTTGAGAAACCTTTGGCTTCTGAGAGCTCTTTGACTGTGGCTCTGGTTCAGGAAGTGTTTTGACCATATAAGAAAGGCAGCTAACTGGGATGCCTTTGTTTGGTCTTTCTGATCTCCTGACTGGAGGTTGACTTGGTTCTTCTGTTTCTTCCTCGCTGGGTTAAGAGCTTATCCAGACTTCAGTTTTTTTGTTTTTCATTGTCTCGGTTTGGTGATTGAGATTCTTGTTCTTGTTTCTTGGCTTGAATGACTGGTGTAATTTCATGGAATTTGAGCAAAACAGAGTTCTCATCAATCACTACGTCTCTGCTGATTGTTACTGTGTTGGTCTCTGGGTGCAGGATTATGTATCTCTATTGTGTTTTGCTATAGCCCACCAGGACTCCTTGCTTTGCATATGAATCCCACTTGGAACATTTTTCTTTGGGAACATACACAAACGTTTTGCTTCCAAATATCCTAAGGTGCTTCAGGTTAGGCTTCTTGTAGTTCCGTAGCTCATATGGAGTTTTGTTTGTGGCTTTACCTGGCAGTCTGTTTTGAAGATAGCAAGCTGTCATGATGGCTTCTCCCCAATACGTTGTAGGTAGATTCGCATCAAACAACATACGTCTTCCACTTTCACAGAGAGTGCGATTCTTTCTCTCTGCAATGCCATTCTGTTCTGGGTTGTATTCGATGGTAGTCTGAAACACAATTTCATTCTTTTTCAAAAGGGTTTGCACCTTACCACTTGTAAAGTCAGTCCCATTATCTGCATGCAGGGCTTTTGGTATTCTTCTAAATTTGTTAAACACTACAGCAAGATATTCTTCAAGTTTCTATGGAACTTCATCCTTACTGTGAAGCAGGTAGGCGACTGTATATCTGGAGTAGTCATCAATAAATGTGAGAAAATATCTCTTCTTGTTTGGAGTTTGAACACTCATTAGGCCGCAAACATTTGTATGTATCAAATCCAGTGTTTGTGCAGATCTAGTGCTGCTTACTTTAGGAAAGGTTTTTCTGGACATTTTCCCTTTAAGACAGCTAGTGCACTTCATCATTTGACTACATTACTTGATTTCAACACCATTTGCAAGTTGACCTAGCTTCCTTACTGCTTCTGGGTCTCTGTGCCCAAGACGTCTGTGCCACAGATGGATAAAGTTGTTATACAGATCTTGTCTAGCACTGTAGATTCTTTCTTTGCATTTTAGCTGATAAAGTTCATTTTGGATTTTTCCTTCTGCAAGAGTGTGACCCTCCTTTGATATAATGTAGCTGTTGTCTTTAAAAGTAACTACATTCCCCTTTTGTGTGAGCTTCTTTACTGACAGAAGATTGCTTTAAAGACTGGGAACATAGAGAACATCCTTTACTGGGATCTTTCTGCTTTGTGCTGAGGAAACTGGACAGTGTAGGTAGCCATCTCCTACTCCTTCTGAAGTCATATAGTGACCATTAGCCAAGATGACCTTTTCTGACTTGCTTTCATCAAGGTCAGTGAAGTAATCCTTGTTATTCTAATACAAAAAACCTTGTCCATAAAACATGTAAAGTACTCTGCAGTAAAAAAGTTTAAAATGCGAGTGCAGTAAAAAAATATATAAATTAACAGGGTACTTGGTCCATACGTTTTTTGCACATAAAATGTACTTCAAGCTGCTTCACCTCATCATGGTGTACCCATATCGAAGCACTCCTATCTGTTGTATTAAAGACCTGATCTTGTAATGTGTATCAAGTGAACAGGGTCCAAACAGGTCCAGTGTCCGATATGGACTGAGGTTGAAAGCAGCTTTTTGTGTGCAGAGCCCAGGGTGAGGGGTGGGGAACTCACATTTCTTGCAAAGCAAGATGCAAATTTACAGAAAACTAATGAACCCTGCACACAAAGAACGTGTCTGTGGGAACATACTCACGCCGCCAAAAAATCTAATACAAAAAACCTTGTCCATAAAACGTGTAAAGTACTCTGTAGTAAAAAAGTTTAAAATGCAAGTGCAGTAAAAAATATATAAATAAACAGGGTACTTGGTCCATACGTTTTTGCGCATAAAATGTACTTCAAGCTGCTTCACCTCATCACGGTGTACCTATATCGAAGCAGTCCTATCTGTTGTATTAAAAACCTGATCATGTAATGTGTATCAAGTGAGCAGGGTCCAAACAGTGAAGCAGCTTGAAGTACATTTTATGCGCAAAAAACGTATGGACCAAGTACCCTGTTTATTTATACAGTATATTTTTTACTGCACTTGCATTTTAAACTTTTTTACTACAGAGTACTTTACACGTTTTATGGACAAGGTTTTTTGTGTTAGATTTTTTGGCGGCGTGAGCGTGTTCACACAGACATGTTCTTTGTGTGCAGGGTTCATTAGTTTTTTGTAATCCTTGTTAGTCGTCATATGGCTGCTAGCACCAGAGTCTATTCACTATATATGCTTTGCAGATGAGCCTGTACTGGTACTAAATGCTCATGGAGACTTGTCCTATACAGTTGTTTTAACCTTTTGATTACTGTTCTGCTTTTTAAGCTGATTCATTCTTGCTTTCCAAATTCAGCAGTTTGCTTCGAGGTGGCCGGGCTTTTTAAAGACAAAACATTCACAAGTTTCTCTTAGATTGCTCTTCTTTATTGGAAAGTCCTGTGTCTTTAATGCTGTTTCTGCTTTGGATTCATTACTGCTGCTTACATTGTGTGTTTTTCTCTTGAATTCATCTACAAGCTTGCCTTTGACATATTCTAATGTGAGCTCTTCATCTGGACGTGCATCTAATGCAGTGACAAGTGTGTCATGACTTTCTGGAAGACCACTTAATAGTAGTAAAGCAACATGAAAGTCTTTAATTTCTTCTCCAATACCTCTGAGACGCTCTACAATCTCTAGGGTGTTTCTTATATAGTCCTGCATATTCTGGCCATCACTTAGCTTAGACTGGTACAGATTTCTCATGAGATAAAGCTTATTGTTGAGATTTGATCTTTCATGCACTTTCTATAACTCATCCCACAACTCTTTTGCAGTTGCACACTTGCTTATATGCACAATCTGATCATCATCTGCACTGGGGGAGATAATGCTTTGTGCTTTCTGATCCTTCTCTACCCAGTCATCTGGTAATGGATGAGGCACTCGTTCCTGCATGTATTTCCACATACCTTCTCTTATGAGCAGCATCTTTATCTTGAATTTACAGGAGTAATAATTCTGATTGGTGAGACTTTGCACTGAGAACTTGCAGTGATCCCTGCTTGTGGAAATCTTCTCTGTTGCTCTGTGCTGCTTTTGCTTCTGTTGCTGCATTACTCTCCTTTGTTACTCTGAGCTCTGTGTCACTCCTGGCGTTTTGTGTCACGCTGGAGTTCTGTGTCACACTGGGCCCATAACCTGTTGCAAGTGATCTTTCAGGATACTCTCAAATGTGTTGCCAACAGAACGTTAGCTTTAATTAGCAATAAACAGGTACAAATATGATAGGCTTTGTGGAATCAGGAATATACATATCTTAAGTGTCTCTGTGCAGGCTGCTTCTCCTCTCATGCACAGACACAGGAAACTGGGTACAGTCACATGGTCTTTCCTGTGTGTGAGCCGCTGGAAGCTTTTTTATTTATCTAGCTTTATAGACAATGCACAAAGCTAGCAAAAGAACACTGCATATACAGGAATGGAGTTGTTGCACTAAACATATTTCAAGAAAAGGAATAGTAATCTTAGTGTATGTGAACTTGTGACTTTGCAGAAAGTAATAAAAATGCCTTAAAACATTCTCTCTCTCATTATTCTGGGACGGGGTTCTCGGTACCAGACCGGGGTAGCACGGGAGTTATCACGGCGGTCTTGGTCCGGACCGTATCCCGAGCCGACAAGTAAAGGGGTTATTTAAATGGATTGTCGTGACGTCACCCACGGGTTGTGGTCAATGGGGACCACCGCTGCCGCTTGCTTCTGCCAGGAGGGTGGATGGTGCTGCAGCCGCATGGATGAGCCCGCCATGGGTCCGGCTGCTCCTGACAGTATGTAAAACAGTTTAACATGCAGGGAATCACACACGGGAGACTCTGGCAGGGTTCACCGGGTTTTACTTCAAGTTCTTCCACAGTACAATTCACAAAGTTGGTACACAATGCAACTCCAAGCTTTCACCATTTGGTTAACCCCACTGCAGCCAGGTTCCTGCCTTGAGACCCTTCTCTTTCTAATTACCATTCAGGTTTTCTTCCTCTCGTCTTCCCTTGTGTGCTGTATGGTGGGTGACTCGGGTTCTTATGTGGCTTCTCCCTATGTATGGGTAGCAAGCTCTGATACCTATGTGTCACTGTACCTCCTGCATGTGTGTTAGGAGATCAGACTTGGAATCTGAGCTCCTCGTCGGAATGTCTGTGATCCGGCTTGTAGCTATGGTCACCTCAGAGCCAACTCTCTGGTCCCAGCCTAGCATTCCACTGTCCCTATGTTTCAGGGGATCACCAGGCTCTTTCCTACCCGTCTGACTACGGCGTACATCGGGGATCCCTTCCTTCAGTCGTCCTCTGGCACTGCTGACGTTTTCCTTCGGATCCAGATGCACTGGTCCGGTCCTTTGTCTTTACTGTTTTTTGCTGTTCAGCACCCGTTGGCCTACTCCGTCTTTACTGTTCGGTGTTTGCTGCTTGGCACCCTTTGGCCTACTACTGCTACATCCTGGTTTTCCCCTTATGTACCCGGTCCGTCACCTTGCCTATGTTCCACCCATTTTGACTAGCCCTACCACCCCTTGCCTGCCTAGCGTCCCGGGCTCCGGGTTGGGTCTTGTGTCTGTGGGTGTGTTTTTGAAGGTGTTTGTAGAAAACTGTCTCCACCTTCTTGGCTGCAGTTCCTACCTGTAGCCACCCTGGTTGCAGGGGCGCCAAACTGGCATTTGGCAAATATTAATAATTATGGTAATCCTAATTGACCTAAGACGTGAAAGGTTTATTCTGATTTCATGTCAGAGAAAAACATGTGATGTGTCTTATTATATAGTGTACGCAAACTTCTGGTTTCAACTGAAGATAGATAGATAGATAGATAGATAGATAGATAGATAGATAGATAGATAGATATGTGGTAGATAAAAATTAAGTATGTGATAGATGATAGAAGAAGATAGATAGAAGAATGTACACTGTGTGCAGAATTATTAGGCAAGTTGTATTGTAGAGGATTATTTTTATTATTGATCAACAACTATGTTCTCAATCAACCCAAAAGACGTAAATATCAAAGCTTAATATTTTTGGATGTTGGAGTGGGTTTTCTTTTAGATTTGGCTCTTAGGGGCCTTTCACACTTGCATTTTTTTCCTGATTTGGAAGATCAGGAAAAAACCTGATTCTTACAGGATTCATTTTTTTTGCCCATTCTCTTTAATGATTTCAGGAGAAAACACAACGCAACAACATTCTACCTGACAAAATTAAAGTGAATGGGCAAAATACTGTAAGAATCGGGTTTTTCCTGAAAGGCCCCTAAGGAGGATATCTGTCTGTGCAGGTAAGGGTGCTTTCACACAGCGATTTTCTCTGATCCGTGGCTGTCCGTTGTAAAACAGCCACGGATCAGATTTTGGCCCCATGTTATCCTATGGGCACGGATCACATCGGATTTGGCCTTATTGGCATCCGATTTTTGTCGGATCCGATCCTGGCCGATTTTTTGCTGTGTCCAAAATCGCAGCCTGCTGCGATTTTTGGCACAGCGGGTCAGATCGGACCGAATTGGATCCGACCTGATCCGCGCCAAATAACATGGGGCCTATGGAGCGCGGGTCCGAGGAAACAGCTGATGTCTCCTCGGACCCGATCTTAGTGCACTGAGCATGCTCAGTACACTAAAATCGCTCTGTGCCATCTAATATCACTTCTGCAATGTATATTCATACATTGCAGAAGTGATATCCAGTTAAATGAAAGGGTTAAAAATAAAAAAATCATTATCCTCACCTCTCCCACGATCCAGCGATGCCTCCTGCGCTCTGTGCTTCTAGGACCTGGCCTGACGTCACAGTTGAGTCACATGACCGGTTACCGCGGTAACCGGTCATGTGACTGTGACATCACGCCAGGTCCTGAGCATCAGAAGAAGAAGCTGGAAGCAGCGCGGGTGTCGTGGAGAGGTGAGAATGAAGATTTTTTTATTTTTAAAGGCCTGGAAAGAGGGGAACAAAGGGGGCAAAAGAGAGGGCGAAATAGGGGACAAAGAGGGGAGACAGAGGGGCAAAGAGGGGAGACAGAGAGGGCAAAGAGGGGAGACAGAGGGGGCAAAGAGGGAGCAGAGAGAGGAGGGAAGAAAGGTGACAGGAGGAGCAGGGATAGGAGAGAGGATCCAGACTGATGCTGCAAAATATCGGAATCGGATGCCTATTTGGCATCGGATTGCAGTCATCAGTTTGGATCCGTTGCTGTCCGAGGGGAGCAGCAAAAAGTCTGATCCCCTCGGACAGCACAAAAACGCAGTGTGAAAGCAGCCTAACTATTACTGTTCACAATTATTAGGCAACTTAATAAAAAACAAATATATTCCCATCTCACTTGTTTATTTTCACCAGGTAAACTAATATAACTGCACACAATGTAAAAATAAACATTTCTGACGTGCAAAAACAAAACCCCAAAAATTAGTGCCCAATATAGCCCCCTTTCTTTATGATGACACTCAGCAGCCTCCATCCATAGATTCTGTCAGTTGCTTGATCTGTTTACGATCCACATTGTGTGCAGCAGCCACCACATCCTCCAGACACTTTTCCCAGAGGTGTACTGTTTTCCCTCCCTGTAGATCTCACATTTTAGGAGGGACCACAGGTTCTCTATGGGATTCAGATCAGGTGAACAAGGGGGCCATGTCATTATTTTTCTTCTTTTAGACCTTTACTGGCCAGCCACGCTGTGGAGTAGTTGGATGCATGTGATGGAGCATTGTCCTGCATGAAAATCATGTTTTCTTGAACGATACGACTTCATCCTGTACCTACACTGCTTGAAGAAGTTGTCTTCCAGAAACTGGCAGTAGGTCCGGGAGTTGAGATTCACTCCATCCTCAGCCCGAAAAAGGTCCCACAAGTTCATCTTTGATGATACCAGCCCATACCAGTACCCACCTCCACCTTGCTGGCATCTGAGTCGGAGTGGAGCTCTCTGCCCTTTACTGATCCAGCCTCTGGCCCATCCATCTGGCCCATCAAGAGTCACTCTCATTCATCAGTCCATAAAACCTTTGAAAAATCAGTCTATAGAGATTTTCTGTGGTGACGCAGTGACATGCACGTTTTCAAATTCTTATGTTTCTGTGTTCAGGAAGGATGGTCGTTTTTTCAGCGTTCTTTCTTACCTTTGGAGGCATTTTTTGTTCCCTGGAGTAATGGGCACACCATTTGTGCTTTTTTTTGGATAATACTCCACGTAACACGTTTTGCATAGGTTCAGTGAAATATGGCAAAACTGCGTTGTGGCAAATGTGCATCATTGGCAGCTTCACGCTTGATTTTCCTCAATTCATGGGCAGTTATTTTGCGCCTTTTTTGCCCAGCACCTTCTTGTGACCCTGTTGGCTATTTGGCATGAAACGCTTGATTGTTCGGTGATCAGCGACTTCAAAAGTTTGGCAATTTCAATACTGCTGCATCCCTCTGCAAGACATCTCACAATTTTGGACTTTCAGATCCCATCAAATCTCTCTTCTGACCCATTTTGCCAAAGGAAAGGCATTTGCCTAATAATTAAGCACACCTTATATAGGGTGTTGATGTCATTACACCACACCCCTCCTCATTACAGAGATGCACATCACCTGATTTACTTAATTGGGTAGTTGGCTCTCAGCTATACAGCTTGGAGTAGGACAACATGGATAAAAGTATCATGGATCAAAATACTCATTTACCTAATAATTCTGCACACAGTGTAGATAGATAGGATAGATAGAAAAAAGATAGAGAAATAGATACATATTAGGTATAGGATGGAAAGATAGACACATGGATAGATCGAGAAGATAGATAGATGAAGATAGATAGATAGATAGATAGATAGATAAAAAATAAGTATGTGTATAAAAAGAAGACAGAAGAATATAGATAGATAGGATAAATAGAAAAATATACACTGCTCAAAAAAATAAAGGGAACATGTTAAATGTTCCCTTTATTTTTTTTGAGCAGTGTAGATAATTAGATAGATAAATATTAGGTATGGCATAGATAGAACATAGATAGAGTATAGATATATAACAGAATAGCACAGATAGAATGGCATAGATATATGCTAAATAGACAGATAGAATAAAAGAAAGAAAGAAAGAAAGAAAGAAAGAAAAGAAAGAAAGAAAGAAAGAAGAAAGAAGAAAGAAAGAAAGAAGAAAGAAGAAAGAAAGAAGAAGAAAGAAAAGTGTCCCTCTTAATCAGACTTTACACATCCTCACCCCAACATTCATTTGCTCAGAGACCATCATCATATAGGAGAGGGATATAGTACATAGTCAAATGTAAATTAAACATTACGACACCTGTAGCCAAGGATGTGGCCCCTTACATGGCACATGTGGATCACGATGATGTCCTGTGTGTCACCTCAGCATGTGTTACGTTGGGTAACTATAGGAATGTGTCCGCACCCGTCATCTCGTAATCCACATTATTATTTGATTGGTAAATATTTGATTGCCATGTTTTATATGTGTATTTACAAGTATTTACTTTGCATTACTGATATTTTGTAGGACATGACACTTTGATTCACCTGTTCTCGTAAGTCTCACCTGCACTATACACAAAGAATGTTTTTCAATCATACCGTAATATTCAGTGGCATATAAAGTTGTGTGGTCATCATGATCCGCAGTTGGCGCAGGTTCATATATAAAGAGGCAACTACTCATGTACAGGTATTGTCTTCTCATTCCTCATGTTTTCCCATGATAAAAGAAAAAAAGCTATATCACCTCCGGTGCTGGCATATACTCACCTCCAGTGCTGGCATATACTCACCTCGGTGCTGGCATATACTCACCTCCGGTGCTGGCATATACTCACCTCGGTGCTGGTTATCTCGGTGGTGTGTTTCAGTGATGTTGAAAGTTGCATTCCTGGGGATCACATGACATTTTTATGACACGTGAGTCCCTATTTCCAGTCACTGCAGGCATTTTTTTTTTACCTTTAAAGACATGAGTACATAACAGAAGTAGAGTGGCAGCTGTAGTGATCACTTCCTCTTAATTACTTAACCGCCTGCAGGCAGGAGAAGGAAGCCAGGCGTACATAGTATGTCCTAAGATAACTTCTGACATTGCTGGAACCACGCCAGCACCGGAGGTGAGTATATGCCGGGACAGGAAATGATGATATGCCAGCACAGGAGGTGAGTATATGCCAGCACCGGAGGTGAGTATATGCCGGGACAGGAAATGATGATATGCCAGCACTAGAGGTGATTATATGTCAGCACCGGAGTTGAGTATAGGCCTGTTTATTTGTATGGGGGAAAACATGGGTAATAAAAAAGGGTTATCGACCAAAAAATAAAGTTATGGCTCTTGGAAGAATGGAAGTAAAAGACAGAAAAGTGGTGAAGGGATAAGCTGTGGATCGTTCTCATTCCCTGAGCCTATTCCACAAGCACAGTAATGAAGCTACTTATCCCCCAGCATATATATTGTATTTTATGAAAATACTGATGAAATGATCATTTAACCTTAAACCCTCTAATTTCCTTTTACTGAAATTTAAAATTAAATGTACATTAATTTATTAGTCCAGCTCTAAACCTAACTCTATCCCTAACCCTTCTACTAGCCCCTATCTCTGTCCCTAGCCCTAGCACCTAACCTTAGCCGCATTGAATGTAAAATGTAAATTTCATTATATTAGTGTTAGTATATAAAATTATTATAATTTTTTGTTGGTTTTATAGGCGCTCTCCCAGGAGGTTCCTGCCTTTCCGCTCACAAAAGTGGGAGGAGAGGTAGAGAGCTATGGGGGAAATATTGCAGTATGTGTGCAGTGCTCATAATTCACTATTGCTGTCTATGCAGAGCCCAGGTGGTAAGAGCACTTTGTTATCTGCTGCGCTCTGTATAGGTGGTGACATTATATTAAAAGCTCAATCATGATAAAGCCGGTTAGGATTACAGTCACTGCACCTAGGTACCGCTCTAAAAGAAAGTGCAGTGGATTTGTGGCATATTTGATGATAGGGCTGGAAGCAGAGGGCTTAAGACTTGACATTGACCAATTTGCTGCCCATGACGCCCCCAAGCTTCCCGACTACAATGTAGTGGGAGACCATTCATATTTCAGAGATGTAGAAAAATTATGGTAAAAGTCACCTATCCCTTGTTCCATCACTGACTATGAAAGTGTCACCCGCATAGGAAGGGTGTTCCAAAAAATGTGTTTCCATGATTGAGGTGCAGCCACAAACCATACATTACCATCCACAATGCCCAGCATCTGCTGCAGTGATGTAAAGCACATTGGATGGAAGAAAGGTGATTCCAGCAGCTACATAGGAAAGGGTTCTTTACAGTTAAAGCAGTCAGACTGTGGAATTACCCTACCGCCAGTTAAAGCAGTCAGATTATAGAACGCCCTACCCACAGTTAGAGCAGTCAGACTGTGGAATACCCTACCTCCAGTTAGAGCAGTCAGATTATAGAACGCCCTACCACCGTTACAGCGGTCAGACTGTGGAATACCCTACCTCCAGTTAGAGCAGTCAGTATGATTATAGAATGCCCTACCACCAATTACAGTGGTCAGACTGTGGAATGCCCTACCACCAGTTACAGCAGTCAGATTATAGAACGCCCTACCACCGTTACAGCGGTCAGACTGTGGAATGCCCTACCACCAGATAGAGCGGTCAGATTATGGAATGCCCTATCACCAGTTAGAGCGGTCAGACTGTGGAACGCCCTACCACCAGTTAAAGCAGTCAGACTGTGGAACGCCCTACCACCAGTTAGAGCAGTCAGATTATAGAATGCCCTACCACCAGGTACAGCAGTCAGACTGTGGAATGCCCTACTACCAGTTTACAGTGGTCAGACTGTGGAATGCCCTACTACCAGTTACAGTGGTCAGACTGTGGAATGCCCTACTACCAGTTACAGTGGTCAGACTGTGGAATGCCGACCTCAAGAGGTAGTAATGGCAGACACTATAGCAGATTGTATAGGAGGGCTGGATGATTTCTTCAGTGCACATAATTTTGTCGGTTGTAGATGATTTAGTGACGAAGAACGTAAAATGATGGAGGAAGGTTGAACTTCATGGACCAAGTTCTTTTTCAACCTATGTATCTATGATATGGTGCTGCTTCTGGTGGGGGGCATTAAGTGACCCCTGCAGCCAGTCGGTGGCTGCAGATCGTCAGCAGCCCCGACATTCCATCCAGGCTGGAAGAACAGGCGTAGAGGTAGTAACTTCCTCTTGCACAAGGAGGAATCACTGTCCACTGCAGCGGATCAGCAGCAGCCTCCACATTCGATCTAAGCTGGAAGAAAGTGCGGACAAGTAACGGACTACCCATGTAAGAGTTGTCCTATTGTAATCATTTATAATACAAGGTATCATTAGGTATGATCACATAGATAAGGGTCACTCACCTCCTGTTATAGACAGTCCTTAATGTCCATATATAGAGGTCGGTTCCTGCCATTGTCCGATCTGTTCACCGACTGCATAACTGCCCTATTCTCCTACACGCAGAGCCGGCCGTAATGACACTATCCTGATTTTAATAAATACCAGAAGCAAATGAAGCCTAATTCTTGTTAAACATTGCCGGCCTCTGACAGTTGTCAGACACTTGTAGGGCTGGATTGATAAATGCTGCTGTACACACGGGATTTCCATATGGTTTTGAATAATAGATGTGTTTTCAGGGGGGTGGAGGGTCTGCCCGGCCATTGCGGAACTTACTCTGGGCATGGGATTTTACAAGTAGGCAGGGTAAAATTAACAAAGGGTTAAATATATATATAGGGGTCTCACATCCATTGATTGGGATCAGGATACTAGAGTAAAGCTGCAATATAACATCTCCCCATCTCCCATATTCTGGTCAAGGTGTTTCAACAGTGTGGTCTTAATCATGACTATTAAGCATAACCAGGCAGCCATCTATGATCATGTATATGACTTTTCTTTAAATACAATAGGGCAATATACGACAAGCTGTGAAAGCTAATTAGATACCAATATCGAACTGACAAATAAATTTGGTCGTTGGCTGGATACTTGCTGACTGAGTAGCCGGCCAGGGGAGGAATATATATGTTAGTTAAAGTAACCAAGGAATTGCAAAGAAGCCATAACACCTAAATGTAGACACTTATCCACTCAAAACTACAGCACTAAACCTGATAATTTTGTGATCATTGGGTATCTCACTACTGGTTCCCAAACTGATTGACAGGGGTGACTTTTAGCCCTCAAGGTGAACTTTTATCCCTCTTACAAAATGAAGCAGCAGCTCCGATGCCCTACTGGCCCCCTATTCATTTCAATGAGGCTGCTGAAAAAAGCCAAGCACAATAGTTTTAAATCATATAGATAAGGTGGACAGCAACATTAGAAGCCCCTTCTTACCCTGGCATTGCTGGTATTTCTGGTATTAGCTAATATAGACAAAGAGGACAGAAGTGGGAGCAGCCTCTTCTTACCTCAGCACCCCTGGTATCTCTAATTTTAGAACAGATAGACAGGATCAACAGCAGTGTGAACAGTGTCTTCTTACCTTAGTACCCCTGACATCTCTAATTTTAGGACAGATAGACAGGATGGACAGCTGTATGAGTGGCCTCTTTTATCTCAGTACCTCTGGCATCTCCAGTATTAGATAGACAGGATGGACTGCAGTATGGGAGATCACTTCTTACCTCAGTACCTCTGATATCTATAGTAATAGATAGATAGGATGGACAACAATGTGAGTGGCTACTTCTATCCTCAGTACCCCTGTTTCTTCCAGTAATAAATAGACAGGTTGAACAGCAGTGTGAGTGGCCACTTCTGACATCAGCACTTTGGTATCTCCAGTATTAGATCAGATAGTCAGGGTGAACAGCAGTGTGAGCAGCCTCTTCTTACCTGAACACTCTTGGTATTAACAGTATTAGATCAGATAGGGTGGAAAGGAGTGTGAACAGCCTCTTATTACGTTGGCTTCTGTGGCGCCCCTGCAGATCGGTCCCCAATATGGTACTGCACCTATCCAATAGGTATGGCATCATGCTCGCAGGTAAGAAGGGAAAGCTTTGCTGAGACCACCAACACACATCCAACACTATGCAAACTCCAGGCCAAGGAGATGCTGGGCAGAAGAGATTCACATTCAGAGCAGTCCCCATCTCCTGGAGGGAGGAGTTAGGTTAGAGATGGGAGGTGAAGAGAAAGGAGTAAGTTCTAGGAGAAGTCAGGAGCTGGAAGGAGAGCAGGACACACGTGGGTCAGCTGCGAATCCTAGGCCCGAGGACGCGAACCTGCAGCAGGCCATGCAGAAGAATTAGCTGAACAGGAGTACCAACTCCGATTCAGTCTGGATATCTTTAGGACCAGCCAAGAAACTGGCAGTCACTGGGCTCAATGTACAGTGACTACCATAATGGACCCTGCCAAGGCTAAGGAACTAGATAGGGTCAAGAGGACTTGCAAGGCAGTCGCTCAGAGGGCCTGTATTCACCTGTCTTTGGGACTTGTAACCACAGGACACTAGGAGGACAAGGAGTAGCAGAGTGTCAGAGAGGAAAGGGCAGCAAGGAAGGCCAGATTCTCTGTGCCTCAGCAGAGTGGACCCGGACTACTTGTGAGCTAGCCAGGCCACAATCTTGGTGAATACATTGCCCTGGTTGGGTTGTGTCTGCACTGAATCATAGTAAAGGTGTCTGGTAAGAACTGCATGACCCTTTTGTCTATCTACGTTTTACTGTGCCCCTCTGCACCCCTGCACCTTCTACTATTACAACCACCATCATCATCATTACTTTACCATCCTTACACCCCAGGGACTCGCTCCGTCTGAGGGGAATGCTCCATCTAGCTGCCAAATCACCTATCCCCTGGGGACCACCATATGCAGCGCTGGTCATCCCTAACCAGAAACCTCAGATGGCGTCACGACAAACAATCCCCCGTAAATTTCCCGTTTAACATGTCCGGTATGGGTCACGACCTTTGGGACCACCACCGTAACATCCATGAGACTGATCCTGCCACACGACTGAGACATTTCCATAATAGCTCAAGCATTAGATAAGATAGACATGGTGGACAGCAGTGTGAAAAGTCTTTACTTATCTCATCACCCCTGGTATCTCCAGTATTGATCAGAAAGAAGGGTAGACAATTATATTTAATGTTGATTTACACCAATAAGGACAAACTTGGAGTTTCAAGGTTTTAATTTTGCACTTGGTCTGACTGATTAAAATTAGCCACAAAATTCTTATTTTCTTTGCCCAAAATAACAAACAATCCTTCAATCTTGATATTTAGGATATTGCTTAGCCTTCCTTAAAAAAGAAAAGATACTATAAAAAAATGTGATAAAAAATATATGTATAGAATTTTCATTATATCATTTGCTCTGTATATTCCAATCTACTTTGTGCTTTTCTGCTTCAGGTATTTATATATCGATCAATGAAAGTACATCACAAATATGAAAAGATACGGTACATCAAATAAATCCAACAAATCTACCGTATATAATAAAAAAAGAATAAAAACAAAGCGAAGCTTTTTGTAACAATATAAACTTTATTCTTTGAACAGTAAAAGAGGTATATATACCGGCATGTGTATATACACGAAGTGATACAGTCACTATTTCTAGGCATTAAGATGACGCACAAAGTGGCCATATAAGCGCAATATCTGCACCTCATTCACCCAGAGATACCGTATATTCCCCACGGTCCATAAGTTGAGGCTCTGTCAACCCTCAATAGACATTTTATAGCTAGAGGAATACTGAATATTGATATTGGACTTTCACAAATACTTATAATATCTGTAGACATCGCATAGGGAATGTCTGTCCTTGTTCAAAATTCTGTAGTGACTAATCTACATACATACACAGTATATATTTGTATACACTGTATATACACATACACTTTCCTGCATTTCAAGCTTTGTTTTTTGGATACAGGCCTGCATTGCCATTGAGCAAAAGAGCACCTCTCCCCAAATTGTTAACACTGAACTGGACACACAATGTACAGTAACAGTGACTTCACCCAAAACTATATGTATTTTGATGAGTTCTCATCTAATGAGTTAACTTTTTAGCTAATAGAAAGGGTTTGTAATATGACACAGCTAAACTCAGCTGGACTCGCCTCACACTGACTCATGCAGAGGTTAGACCAGGAGACCACGCCTGTCTGTCTTTATACATCTCACACAGAATTTTGCTCTAAGCTATGGTGGGGGGCGTGTTCTTCTTTCCTATGAGTTTTTCTGCCTGCTTATGATTGGTCGGCATTATATAGGGAGAAAAAGAACACACCCCCAGTGAAATCTATCTGATAACATCCAATTTGAGTTAAAAAAAAGTTAACTCGATAGGTGCCAACTATATTTACACAACGGAGGAGCGGAATTTACACTCATGTGTTCAGTTCAACATGAACAATAGGGTGAAAGATCCTCTTTAGAAATGTTGACTACCTGCAGCCACAGCTAGAGGGAGCTTTTAGATTTGGGTCATGTACACCATTTTCATGCACCCCACTAACACATTCAAACATTGCAACTGAACTGAATTCCAAAGGAAGTTTTAGTCTGGGTTAAAGTTGTCCTGAATTGTTTGTATAGATTCTTGCCAACTCTTGCAAATGCTTCCCCTTTAAATGTTGTTTATAGGTGAAACATGTTTGGATAGTCAGATTTTTGCCATACAGAGACATAAGTCCAAATTCATCAAGACCGGCAATTTTCTTACCGGTGTTGATGATGTGATGAGGTGGAGTCAGACACTCCTGATTCACGAATGGGTCCACATCTCTTCATGTAATAAGAGCATCGAATGAGTGATGTGCACCTCACCAGAAATCTTACTCCAGTCAGGGACTGGAGTGAGATTTCTAACATAGGGAATGGCATGATGTGTCATGAACTAGATGGGCTTTGGTGGAACTGGCCCGTGCCATGTCCCTTTTCTGTCCCAGCACATTTTAAAAGAACTGGAAAAAATTGGTGTGAAAACACCGCAAGATGTGCAGTTTTGGCGCAACTCACAGTTGCGCTAAATTTTTTTGACTTTTCAAAGCTTTTAGGCCTCTATTTGGGTGTAGTAGGAAAGCTGGAAAGACAAATGGTGCAGATAGTCTTATCCCAGTATTAAAAGATAAGATAAAGAAGTGGATTTGCTCATCTGGATAGGTTGTGAGACATTCACAACCAGTATAGGCCCTGTCACACATAACGAGATCGATAACGAGATCGCTGTAACGTCACAGATTTTGTGATGCAACAGCGATCCCGTTAGCGATGTCGTTCTGTGTGACACGCACCAAGATCTGGCCCCTGCTGTGAGATCGTTGATCATTACACTCTGCTCTGGATCATTTCCGCGTCATTGCGCTGGGAAACGCGTTGAAATAAATCACTGTTCATGTACTCCCATTGACTGGTTTCTTCATGGCAGTGCAGTTTTCAGCCCTTTTTTCTCTTCATGTAGAATCATTATTTGAGGAATCAAAGCCATAGGGTTAAATGATAAAATTATCTCTTCAGTCAACTTTTGTGAGTTGGCTACACTTTTCCCGTATACTGTTTACACATTGCATTCCATAATAGAACAGTATGCAGTGAGCTCCTGAGCTCCCCCTAGTGTTGGCTGCAGGCAGAGCTACATGTATTATTTCATTCTTGGTGTTTGCAAGTGTTTCACAAAAATGGTTCCCAACAGATCACAATTTCTTAGTATTCCTCAGGTGATTAAATTATTTTTACGGCATCAGGAATTGCCCCAGGTTTCCTGTTCTGTTCAATACTAAGAATATTCTGAAAACATGATCTGTTGGGGGCAGGGAGGACTGGAGCTTGGGAACAAATGGTATATGGAGGAGATTGGGAAACTGTGCAATAGAAAAAACAAGAGCTCTAGATAATATATATATATATATATACAGATATATTAAGGAATTATTCATCACAATTAACTTCCATTTACATTATTGATTCATTTTAAAGGGTTGACCTTCCCTTTAAGGCTAGGCCAGCACAATAATATGTGCGACGTGCTATTGCACATTCATTTAGAGCTGCAATTTCTCAGCATACATGGCTGATATGTTGCAGTCTGAAACATTGAAGTCTTTAGCATCAAAATTGCCTGTAACCAAAGTGACAATCATTGGTTGTGATGTCAAATGTGACATCATGATCTTCATGTCACATACCATTGGTTGAATTGACAAGTTCTGTTCCTATAGAAAGTGCGCTCTGTCTATGAGGATTAGAAGAAACCTATTTGGCTGGAATCTCACTGTCCAAGTGACATGCGAGTCATTCGGATGAGTCTCGGATGACTAAGTTGGAATGGTCTCCCCCCTGTCAGGATGGGGGTGTGGAGCTGCTTAGAAACACAAGCAGCTGACACTCCCGTCCTGACAGAGGGGAGGCCATTCCGAGTTAGTCATCCGAGACTCATCCGAGTGACTCGCATGTCACTCAGACAGTGAGATTCCAGCCTTACTGAAGAACTAAGCGGCAGACAAACAGGAGACGCTTCAAGTCTAACTCATTTCTTTACAGTAAAACATAGTTGATGGTTGTTTTGGAACCTTTTAGTATTCCATTTTCCCATTTTGCTGACAGGTTCCTTTTAACAACTGCAGTATCCAAAAATAAAACATTATGAGACTGATCCATTATTGCTTTTCAGGTCCAAAAATTATCCCAATAGAGGCTTATTTTTAGTTGCATAATTTTTAATTTACAACCTCTATTTTTGCTAATTTTACTTGTTTCTTTTTTGTATTAGTCTGTTCGGCATTGTGACTAATGCTTCGTTTGTGACTTTTTGAAATGTCACCTAATTTTTGTGTAATGGAGCATGAAAATCTGTAGTTTTCTTTTGTGCTGAAATCCAACATGTTACATTTTATCAAGAGACGTATGCGACTTTTCATTCAAAATAATGTGCAAAAGAGCCGGAAAAAATAAGCATCTGTGAGTGTGCGCCCGTCCATCAAACATTGTGCACCCATTTTATTGAGTTTGGTGCAAAATCCGCCAGTGCAAAAAGAAAGAGAAGGCGAAAAAAGGCTCCATCTCGCAGAAATTAATGTATCGAGACCCATGTGTCCTAAGAGAGCATAGAATACGAGTTGCCTGAAGCGTCATTGGATGAAGAATGGGCCGAGTATAAATCGTAGCCTCCTGTAAAAGAAAAAAATAATAATTAAAATTTAAAAGGTCAAAGGTCATAACAAAACTAAAAAAAAAGCACAATGATTGCTGGCTCTGTTCTGTATGCCTTCTATTAACACAAAGGCTAAGGATAGGTGTAATGCCGCACTGCAGGAGACACATCAAAGGTGTGGATATTGTAGGCATTTTGGAACACTATATGGCTCCTTCTTCAGGAAAAAAATCACGTACGTATGCCTGGCAGTGTGGCATTACACCTCTTGCTTGGATTTTGTGTTACTTCTACCTCGTTGTGGCTGCTGCAGCCAGGATTATATGTGCATATAGTGGTTGTGGCTGGCACAACCTACCAAGGTAAGCCCCCGCTATATCCTGAATTTTCTTCCATTTACTCAGTTAAGAGCCTACATGTGTGGAGCCCACTGGGACGGGATACTCGGTGCCGGACCAGGGTACTGCTGGGGATGTCACGGCGTTCTTGGTCTGGACCGTGTCCCGGGTTCCGCAATAAATGGGGGGATATTTACAGGGGAGATTGTTGTGACGCCACCCATGGGTTATGGTCAGTGAGGGGACCACCGCTGCAGTGTGCTTCTGTCAAGAGGATGGATGGATGCTGCAGCCATGTGGATGAGCCCGCTGCGGGTCAGGACAGCTCCTGACAGGGTTAAATGGTGTATTGACAGTTCTGTATACCTGGAATCAGACACGGACACTTAGGCAGGGTTCACCAGGTTTACTTGTCAGCTCTTCAGACAATTTACATCAGTTCTCAGTACAGTTCAGCTCTTAGCAGTTCACAGTGCAGTTAACCCCGGGAACACTTGAACCCTCTGCAGCCAGGTTGTCACTCTGAAACCCTCACTCTTTCTATATGTCCTTTCAGGCTGATTCTCTCTCTCTCTTCTTCTGGGTGGATTGCGGAGCGGCAGCTCGGTCCCTAAATATAGCTTCCCCCTAAGTGTATGGGCTATGCCCCCAACCCTGTAGTGGGAACACAGATCTGGAATCTGTGTTCCCCGTCAGTTTGTCTGGGGAGCCGGTGTGAGACTTCAGTCCCCCTCAGAGCCGATACTCTGGTTCCAGCCTAGCCTTAGGTGTCCTGATCATCGGGCCCTTTCCTACCCTTGTAACTTCCCGGGTATGTCAGGATAGTCTTTTCTGTCAGTAATTTGTCAGCGCCACCATCTTCCTCGGACCCTGTGGCACCGGTCCGGTTTCTGTTGTTCCTGTCTTTACTGGTCACTCTGTCTTTGCTGGTCTTGGCTGCTCGGCACTTGCCTACTGGCTAACTACTTCCTTTTTCTTCTTTTTATACTGGTCCGTTACCATGACTATGCCTCACCCACTTATAACTGGCCCTACTACCCCTTGCCTGCCTAGAGTCCCAGGCTCAGGATTGGGTCTATGTCAGTGGATGTATGTTTTGAGGGTGTTTGATATGCAAACTGTCTGCCTTCTGCCTAGCTGCAGTTCCTACCTGTGGCCACCCTGGTCACAGTGGCGCCACATATTCACTCCTCTTGTCATCCATATCTTTTAATACATACAGTTGTGGCCAAAAGTATTGACACCCCTGCAATTCTGTCAGATAATATTCAGTTTCTTCCTGAAAATGATTGCAATCACAAATTCTTTGGTATTATTATCTTCATTTAATTTGTCTTCAATGATAAAACACAAAAAGAATTGTCCTAAAGCCAAATTGGATATAGTTCCACACCAAACATAAAAAAGGGGGTGGACAAAAGTATTGGCACTATGAAGTCTGAAGACTGCCAACACATTTTGCAGCATAATGTAGGGCCCAGTGTGAGAAAGCTGAGTCTCCCTCAGAGGTCATGGGTCTTCCAGCTGGACAAGGACCCAAAACACACTTCAAAAAGCACAAGAAAATGGTTTGAGAGAAAGCACTGGAGACTTCTAAGGTGGCAGCAATGAGTCCAGACCTGAATCCCATAGAACACCTGTGGAGAGATCTAGAAATGGCAGTTTGGAGAAGGCACCCTTCAAATATCAGGGACCTGGAGCAGTTTGCCAAAGAAGAATGGTCTAAAATTCCAGCAGAGCATTGTAAGAAACTCATTGATGGTTACCGGAAGCGGTTGATCGCAGTTATTTTGGCTAAAGGTTGTGCAATCAAGTATTAGGCTGAAGGTACCTTTACACGCCGCTACAACAGGATGGATACAACCCGCTACTTCACGTGCACGAGCACGCCCAAACGGTTACAAACGGGAAACGCACCACCTTTACACGCCGCCACAAGGTGCGCTACGCTACGCTACATCTATAGCTAGATACATCGCCGGGTGTCTCAAGTAGCCATCTGTAGCTCATCTTACCTCATTTACACACCGCTACAACAAGCTAATATGGGCGGACCTGGGGCAGCAGGGACAGCACATAGGCGTGCCACAATTGTGGATTACGAGACGTCCGTACGCTGATAGGACAAAGCAAGAAACCCAAGATTGGCCAGGCATCGCAGGAGGCTGTTTAATACATGACGCTCGAGCAATTATATCTCCTTAAATATGCCTCCCTATGCAGTGACTACCAATCGTCATGCAGGAGCTTCCTCCAATGATCGCTGAAGGGGCGCGGTATCCCGGAGCCTGTGTCACGCCCCAGCTACATACCAGGTGCATCGCCTGGTGTCCAGACATCCCTTCTGTTGCTTCTTTACACGCTGATACAGCTCGCTGCAATCGGCTTTGTAGCCACCTGTTTCAGAGCAGTGCTTGGAAACAGATGTATCTGTTGCCGGCTGCCTCCTACCGTCTTCACACGCCGCTACTACGGGCTATATTGACGACGCAAGCTACAATCGTAGCCTGTAGCGGGTTGTATCCATCCTGTTGTAGCGGCGTATAAAGGTACCTTGAGAGTGCCAATACTTTTGTTTGGCCCATTTTTGGAGTTTTGTGTGAAATGATCAATGTTTTGCTTTTTGCTTCATTCTCTTTTGTGGTTTTTCATTGAAGACAAATTAAATGAAGATAATAATACCAAAGAATTTGTGATTGCAATCATTTTCAGGGAGAAACTGAGTATTATCTGACAGAATTGCAGGGGTGTCAATACTTTTGGCCACAACTGTATATGTCTTCTATAGAAGAGAGGCTCATATATTATCTCTAACAATATATGAAAAGACTGACCGGCGACACCAGCAATGTGAACAGGTGCCAGCTGAAAAAATACATTTATAAGGAAGCATACAGCCCCACTGTGGGACATAAGACAAAGGGAAACGTTCTAGAAAAACTGCTGTGAAAATACTAGATAAGGCAAATAAATGAAGCTAATGTAGAATGTACCAGAGGAATTGAGACATAGCAATATTGTTTAGGATTATCTGAAAATGGAGAAACTTAGCTAATGTTTTGGCCAATTCACGTGAGTTTGATAAACAATGACAAGGTGTTCTCCTGTATCAGTTACCTAACCTAATGCCTCTATGTGTGATTAAAATCTGCATATGTGGGTATTTAGGAACCTGGTTAAAATAAGATGATGGACACACCACGGCTATGGGGGCAGGGGTGGGGTAAGGGTGCTCAGTGAGAAAAAAAATATACTATCAATATATGAGAAAACTGACTGACAACACCAGCAATGTGAACAGGTGCCAGCTGGGAAAATACATTTATAACGGACACAAGAAAAAGGGAAACGTTCTAGCAAAACTGCTGTGAAAATACTAGACAGGGTAAACACATGAAGCTAATGTAGAATGTAACATGGGAAATAAGACATAGGAAAAGTGCTTAAGAATATCTGAAAATAGAGAAACTTAGCTGATGTATTGCCCAAACCATGTGAGCCTGATAACCAACGACACGGTGTCCTGTATCGGGTACCTACATAGATTATCACTGAGCATTGTTTTCTATAATAATGTATTAATTACAATAAGTATTTCAGGCAGTTGGAGGTAGCGAGTGATCTTGTGACAAAGGCTGGGGCTTAAAGTGGAAATTCTTGAAATGTGACTGGTGTGTTTTCTGGGTAAGGTAAAGTTGAGTGTAGCACAGAGTTTACGCCTGCGGCAGAGCCGGTGCTGGGTGCAGCATTGACACCATTCTTTACACTGTAACCTGAGGTTAGATGGGTTTTCCAGATGTATTTTATTTTGTTAACATAGATACGTGTAAAAGAAAAAACAAAAAACAAATCATGTATGGACTTCCCTTTAAAACTGAGGCTTTTGTACTCTGAAATGTGAAATCTTTTTTTTTTTCATAAATTGTAACAAATATTCAGTTTATTTTAACACTTATAGGGTAGGGCAGAGGTCTCAAATGAGGTTGGATACATGGGCCGCACATAGAAAAAAATGTAATTTAGGGGGGTCGCGTTCTTTGCAGGACAAACTGACATTTTTAGCGATAACATTTTTTGTATACACCTTTTGATCACTTTTTAAAAAAATATCTATTGCTCGTTTAGGGTCATTATGGATGTGGCGATAAGAAACGTGCACTTTTTTTGTTTATTTTAGTTTATGGTATATGTTTAACAGCACTTTTAAGGTACATTTACACGCCGCCACTGAGGTGTCAACTGCCTGGCAATCAGGATTTCTGTCACTGTTGCCTTGAAATTGCTACGAAGTTGCGGCGTGTAATTTGGGAAAGTGATCGGGTTTCTCGCAGTTGCTCCTGGTTGCAGTTTCTGAGCCATGTTCTAAAATCCAAGGCAACACAAAGGGTGAATTGCCCTGGTATTGGCGTGTAAACCGGGGACAGGGATGGAATCAGCATCGCCTAGTTATTTCCCAGGGGCGTGCCACAGCCTCCTGGATACCGCGCCCCAACAGCGATGATTGGTGGGGGCTACTGTGTTTCCATTGGCTGTCCGTTCACAGGGCGCCATATTTAAAGAGCTGTCCATTCACACTCCACAATTGGAATGGCGTCATGTATTAGCCAGCCTTCCTGCGCAGGCTGGCCAATCATGACGCTATTGCGTTGTCCAATCAGCGTGTTAGCGTCACGGAATACACAACTCTGTCACGCCTATGTACTTGCGGCGCGAAAGATGTACGCCCACATTCCCTTAGTGGCTGTGGCTAGTGAAGCGGCGACGATATTCAACAGTAAGTTATCCGTAGGATCAGTTTCAACTTCCGGGGAACCATGATTCCTTGAGTTGACGACGCAATTGCGGCGTGTACATGCGGCATCGGTGATCGTTAGCAACCGTTAAAAACGTGCACGCGCACGTACGGTTGATACCGATTGCCAGTGATAGTGGCAGCGTGTAAAGGTACCTTAAGTGGTAAAAAATGTTCATGCTCTTTGAATTTTTTAAACATTCTCTTTACATTTTTCCTCTTCTTGTAAGTACTTTTGTCTTACAATAAGCACTGTATGGTAATTTTGGCCAAACTTGGGCAGTTAATCCCCTATCCTGGTCCCCTTCTTGTAGCAATGTTCCCAAACTGGTACCCTTCGTGTAGCAATGTCCCCATTTTCATTCTCATCTTGTAGTAATCTGCTCTTCCTGGTCCCGTTCTTTTAGTAATGTGCCCATCCTGCTCCCCTTCTTGTAGTAATGTCCCCCATCCTGCTCCCCTTCTTGTAGTAATGCCCCATCCTGCTCCCCTTCTTGTAGTAATGTCACCCATCCTGCTTCCCTTCTTGTAGTAATGTCACCATCCTGCTCTCCTTCTTGTAGTAATGTCCCCATCCTGCTCCCCATCTTGTAGTAATGCCCCCATCCTGCTCCCCTTCTTGTAGTAATATCCCCCATCCTGCTCCCCTTCTTGTAGTAATGTCCCCCATCCTGCTCCCCTTCTTGTAGTAATGCCCCCATCCTGCTCCCCTTCTTGTAGTAATGTCCCCATCCTGCTCCCTTCTTGTAGTAATGCCCCCATCCTGCTCCCCTTCTTGTAGTAATGTCCCCCATCCTGCTCCCCTTCTTGTAGTAATGCCCCCATCCTGCTTCCCTTCTTGTAGTAATGTCCCCCATCCTGCTCCCCTTCTTGTAGTAATGTCCCCCATCCTGCTCCCCTTCTTGTAGTAATGTCACCCATCCTGCTCCCCTTTTTGTAGTAATGTCACCCATCCTGCTCCCCTTCTTGTAGTAATGTCCCCCATCCTGCTCCCCTTCTTGTAGTAATGTCCCCCATCCTGCTCCCCTTCTTGTAGTAATGCCCCCATCCTGCTCCCCTTCTTGTAGTAATGTCCTCATCCTGATCTCCTTCTTGTAGTAATGTCCCCATCCTGATCTCCTTCTTGTAGTAATGTGCCCATCCTGCTCCCCTTCTTGTAGTAATGTCCCCCATCCTGATCTCCTTCTTGTAGTAATGTGCCCATCCTGCTCCCCTTCTTGTAGTAATGTCCCCCATCCTGCTCCCCTTCTTGTAGTAATGTCCCCATCCTGCTCCCCTTCTTGTAGTAATGTCCCCCATCCTGCTCCCCTTCTTGTAGTATAAAAATAGTGGAAAGGTTTATGAGGTGTGAATAGTTTCTGAAGACATTGTGAAGCAATACCGCACAGGGCTGTAAATGTCACTGTCACAGACTGACAGCAACATTTAACAGTCTAGTCCGAGCTCAGCTACATGCGGGGTTGTTAGAGGCAGATGATGGCCGATTATGAGAGCCATCATCTGATGGCAAAGATGAGGCTCAGTTTCTGAGCACGTATCAAAGTCAGGGGGCCGAAATATATGTCAGTGATTGATTATATTTCTCCTCAATTGGATTTCTTTCCATTTCTCAGAAGATTATATAGTAAATTAAATAGTGTCATTGAAAACTCATTGTACAAAAATGCAAGACCTTGAAAGGCGAGGAAGCCGAAATGTTAAAAATGTCTGCTCCTCCATCCTGCTGGAAGCAATAAAGGATGATGTCTGAATTTATTTAGGGGTGTTTTATATAGAAATGACACAGCAGGGGTTCAGGGAAATTAGGAAAACCAAGGACCTGTAGATTACGTATCTACCACAGACAGATATGCTCCCCGATGGCATCCTTGGGGACATGATAAGTAATACATATTTATTACTAACTTGTTTTGCTGAAGAGGTTCTTCTTGTATGGCTTCGAAAATGCAGATGAATTCGAGGATGATGTCTATGCAAAAAAAAGGAAATGAGTCAATATTACATTTGTACAATCATCTGTCATGGGGCATTACTTGGCTCTCTATATGGTCTCCTAAGCCACAAGGGCAACATAGAGGTGGTCCATAGAGCGTCAGTACTAGAAGACCCCGGAAGGAGCAGCCGCTGATCAAGAAGACTTAGCCTGGCAATTCAAGATATAGTATCCTCTATCCAATGGATAGGGGATAACGTATTGGTTGTTGTGGTTACTGGGACCACCATTGATCCGGAAAATAGGGATATGTGTTCTCCAGCAGTCCCAAGGATGGAGCGGAGGTTGAGTAAGCACCATTGGAGATGGAGCTCTTCTCGAGTTCTAGAGCCCTTTTCCCAGCACCCAACAATCGGGAGGTTATAGGATAGGTGATAACTTATTATTTTTACAAACATAGATAAATGCAAGACTGCCCACAGTTTCCCATGGCGTAATCAGCGGGTCACCAGGAATTTCATCAGACATAACCATATGATCAGCTGATCTTTGGGGTGATTTCCTTTTGGGGACGTTGTTTGTTTCACGGAACTTTTAGAAGATTCCGACTGCTCTGCTGATTTGTCTGTTTTAGTTTATACCATTATTTCCCATGATTTATCAATTCTGCATCATTCATGATTAGACTCTCCTCTGTTACGTCCTGGAAACTTATTTCTGAATAATTTGACAAATGGGTGTTGTTAGCAGGGGATGTGTCTCCGTACACCGCACCCCTGACCAATCAGTGCTGGTTTACACTGAGAAGGACACACCTCCTTGAGAAGGGGAAGGTTAATCCCATTATCAATTTATTTATGAATATCTAAAAGAGATGGCAGAGGTTCGGACCCATCACAAAGGAAAAAAAGGAATGATATTCTAGTATTTTAATTTACTAAAACAGATATGTCAGGGGAGGTAAGGAATCCCCTTTAAAGGGGAACAATTGTTCATTTTAATAAATAAATTTTAGAATAAAAATAAGTTTCACAACTGGATGTGTTAAAAAAAATTGTTCTTGTCTCAAGATATTCTTATAAATGTGCCCCTGTGTAGTGGATGTGTCCGATCATGCAGGAACAGGTCGGCTATATTACAGCTCCTGGGCAGGGGAGGGAGTAAGAGAATATACAGACATTACAGCTGGGGATCACAGAATATAAGAGTATACAGACATTACAGCCGGGGATCACAATATAAGAGTATACAGACATTACAGCTGGGGATCACAGAATATAAGAGTATACAGACTTACAGCCGGGGATCACAGAATATAAGAGTATACAGACATTACAGCGGGGATCACAGAATATAAGAGTATACAGACATTACAGCCGGGGATCACAGAATATAAGAGTATACAGACATTACAGCCGGGGATCACAGAATATAAGAGTATACAGACATTACAGCCGGGATCAAATTAAATCAGAATTATGATAAGATATATACAGACATTACAGCCAGGGATCACAGAATATAAGAGTATACAGACATTACAGCGGGGATCACAGATATAAGAGTATACAGACATTACAGCGGGATCACAGAATATAAGAGTATACATTAAGTACATTACAGCACAGGGGATCACAGAATATAAGAGTATACAGACATTACAGCTGGGGATCACAGAATATAAGAGTATACAGACATTACAGCCGAGGATCACAGAATATAAGAGTATACAGAAATTACAGCTGGGGATCACAGAATATAAGAGTATATAGACATTACAGCTGGGGATCACAGAATATAAGCGTATACAGACATTACAGCCGGGGATCACAGAATATAAGAGTATACAGAAATTACAGCTGGGATCACAGAATATAAGAGTATACAGACATTACAGCCGGGGATCAATGAATATGAGTACACAGACATAAGAATATCTCAGGACAGGAGCATTTTTTTAACATACAATAGTGGATCTATTTTTTTCTAAGATCTAGTCATTAGAGTGTACAATTGTTTGTGGCACAACTTCAGAAGCAGTGCAGTTTTCACATTCTTTCTGATGTGATAGTATTGTGGTTGGCTATGGACATTGGTGTGGATGGTACCGAGGAGACTCTCTCCATCCTACCCCCACTACAATATGACGTCCTTAATCTTTAATAAGACACATAGGCTGGTCGGGTCTTTACAGGACAACCTCCTTAATCCCCTGACAAGTTAAAGTGATTGTCCAGGATCTAAGAATTGATAACAGATCTCATACTGATCAGAAGTTGGACCTTTGTCCTTTAGGGCTATTGGCCTACCTGCCCTTTAGTCCTGAGGGTGCTCCAGTAGGATGTGGAAATGCTGCTACTTACTGCTTTTCTTATCTGAAAATAATGAGACATTGATATCATTGGGTTCACAAACATCACAACATTTCCGCAATTGCTAAATCCGTATACATATAACAGAAGGTGGAGACATATAGACAATACTCTGGAGAATGGTGGCTGAGAGAAGACCTGAGCTTGACATGTCTTATGAACACATCTCATATCTCAGGGTACTGTATGTTTCAATTATCTATCTCATGGGTGTAGCCTGTGCAGCTGTACTGGGGCCAAGAGAGAACGAGGATCATTCACAACCACATTTTAGAAATTGCGGAACCTGGACTTTATCAGTGCAATAAGTACTAATATGGATTCAGGACGTTAAAGGGGTCGTCCACAATTCGGACAACCCCCTTTCAATCATTATGTTTTCCCCTAGTAAAATAATAACACGTATACTTACCTCCAGTGCCCATGCCATTCCATCGTGTCAGCACTGGCTGTCCTGGGGTTCACTTGACAATGTTATATCATTTGATCACTGTGACAAATCATTGCTGGCTTCATTCTCCCCTCCTTAGACAAATCAGACATCTCTCAGCTGCTCTCTTACTTCCTCTGGATGTAAATTATGTCTGAAGTAGGAGAGTTGAAGACATCGCTGATTGGTCACAGTGATCACGTTACATAATAATGTCATGTGAGCCCCGGGAGAATCGACACCAACACCGCTGGAACGTTGAGGCCACTGAGGTGAGTATAGAAGTTATTATTTTACTGGAGGCATAAGGAACAGGCATTGAGAAGGTAATTGTCATGTGTTGACTGCTCCGCAGTCCACGTGAATTGCTCTGCTGTGGTTTAAACCAGAGTTAATTTCCTTTGGTTCTTTCGGGGTTAATGCTGAAGCTGTTATTGCTGTCTATGTGTAGGCGGCTCTACAGGTGGAGGTATAGTTTTATCAGGTGACCACACCCCTAGCCTTTAAATAGCCTCCCCTTCCTCCAGATGATGTTGCTGATAGAGTTTCTCTGCCTTTGACCCAGTAAACTGAAGACTTCTTTGCTCTGCTGAAGATTCTTTGCACTTTTCCTTTTGGATGTTGCAGTTTATCCCTGTTCATAGTGGGAGGTGAGAGGGAGTAGCACAGGCTGGTTGAGGAGCAGAAGGCAAGGGTGGTGGCCCAGACCTCCTCGCCGTTTGAGGTATCTATGGGTACAGGGCTAGCCAGGGACGCCAATCCTGGGACAGACTAGCTGCCCAAGTTTCCTTGCCCGTTTATACCGTCCTGCTTCTTTTCCCTCATCTGCTACATGCGTGACAGTAATTTTGTGGCTTTTCCTGATGAAGTGGGGTTCACTTTGGAACATGTAGTAATAAACCACCATGCCATTTAATATTCTATGGATTGGAGTTTTCTGTCCACAGCAGCATGGATTTATCCACGCTTTTCTTGTAGTTTCGGCATACTTTTTTGTGTGTGATATACACTTGTCTGATGTGTCTGATGTGTGCTCTGATATTGTGTGATGTGTGCTTGTCTGATGTGTGTGATCTGTGCTCTGATATTGTGTGATGTGTGCTTGTCTGATGTGTGTGATCTGTGCTCTGTGATTGTGTGATGTGTGCTTGTCTGATGTGTGTGATGTGTGCTCTGTGATTGTGTGATGTGTGCACTGTGATTGTGTGATGTGTGCTTGTCTGATGTGTGTGATGTGTGCTCTGTGATTGTGTGATGTGTGCACTGTGATTGTGTGATGTGTGCTTGTCTGATGTGTGTGATCTGTGCTCTGTGATTGTGTGATGTGTGCTTGTCTGATGTGTGTGATCTGTGCTCTGTGATTGTGTGATGTGTGCTTGTCTGATGTGTCTGATGTGTGCTCTGATACTGTGTGATGTGTGCTTGTCTGATGTGTGTGATCTGTGCTCTGTGATTGTGTGATGTGTGCTCTGTGATTGTGTGATGTGTGCTTGTCTGATGTGTGTGATCTGTGCTCTGTGATTGTGTGATGTGTGCTTGTCTGATGTGTGTGATCTGTGCTCTGTGATTGTGTGATGTGTACTTGTCTGATGTGTGTGATCTGTGCTCTGTGATTGTGTGATGTGTGCTTGTCTGATGTGTGTGATCTGTGCTCTGTGATTGTGTGATGTGTGCTTGTCTGATGTGTGTGATCTGTGCTCTGTGATTGTGTGATGTGTGCACTGTGATTGTGTGATGTGTGCTTGTCTGATGTGTGTGATCTGTGCTCTGTGATTGTGTGATGTCTGCACTGTGATTGTGTGATGTGTGCTTGTCTGATGTGTGTGATCTGTGCTCTGTGATTGTGTGATGTGTGCTTGTCTGATGTGTGTGATCTGTGCTCTGTGATTGTGTGATGTGTGCTTGTCTGATGTGTGTGATCTGTGCTCTGTGATTGTGTGATGTGTGCACTGTGATTGTGTGATGTGTGCTTGTCTGATGTGTGTGATCTGTGCTCTGTGATTGTGCTCTGTGTGCACTGTGATTGTGTGATGTGTGCTTGTCTGATGTGTGTGATCTGTGCTCTGTGATTGTGTGATGTGTGCTCTGTGATTGTGTGATGTGTGCTTGTCTGATGTGTGTGATCTGTGCTCTGTGATTGTGTGATGTGTGCTTGTCTGATGTGTGTGATGTGTGCACTGTGATTGTGTGATGTGTGCTTGTCTGATGTGTGTTATCTGTGCTCTGTGATTGTGTGATGTGTGCTTGTCTGATGTGTGTGATGTGTGCTCTGTGATTGTGTGATGTGTGCTTGTCTGATGTGTGTGATCTGTGCTCTGTGATTGTGTGATGTGTGCACTGTGATTGTGTGATGTGTGCTTGTCTGATGTGTGTGATCTGTGCTCTGTGATTGTGTGATGTGTGCACTGTGATTGTGTGATGTGTGCTTGTCTGATGTGTGTGATCTGTGCTCTGTGATTGTGTGATGTGTGCTTGTCTGATGTGTGTGATCTGTGCTCTGTGATTGTGTGATGTGTGCTCTGTGATTGTGTGATGTGTGCTTGTCTGATGTGTGTGATCTGTGCTCTGTGATTGTGTGATGTGTGCTTGTCTGATGTGTGTGATCTGTGCTCTGTGATTGTGTGATGTGTGCTTGTCTGATGTGTGTGATGTGTGCACTGTGATTGTGTGATGTGTGCTTGTCTGATGTGTGTGATCTGTGCTCTGTGATTGTGTGATGTTGCTTGTCTGATGTGTGTGATCTGTGCTCTGTGATTGTGTGATGTGTGCACTGTGATTGTGTGATGTGTGCTTGTCTGATGTGTGTGTGATCTGTGCTCTGTGATTGTGTGATGTGTGCACTGTGATTGTGTGATGTGTGCTTGTCTGATGTGTGTGATCTGTGCTCTGTGATTGTGTGATGTGTGCTTGGTCTGTGTGTTTTGTGATCTGTGCTCTGTGATTGTGTGATGTGTGCTCTGTGATTGTGTGATGTGTGTTTTGTCTGATGTGTGTGATCTGTGCTTTGTGATTGTGTGATGTGTGCTTGTCTGATGTGTGTGATCTGTGCTCTGTGATTGTGTGATGTGTGCTTGTCTGATGTGTGTGATGTGTGCACTGTGATTGTGTGATGTGTGCTTGTCTGATGTGTGTGATCTGTGCTCTGTGATTGTGTGATGTGTGCACTGTGATTGTGTGATGTGTGCTTGTCTGATGTGTGTGATCTGTGCTCTGATATTGTGTGATGTGTGCTTGTCTGATTGTGTGTGATCTGTGGTCTTTGATTGTGTGATGTGTGCTTGTCTGATGTGTGTGATCTGTGCTCTGTGATTGTGTGATGTGTGCTCTGTGATTGTGTGATGTGTGCTTGTCTGATGTGTGTGATGTGTGCACTGTGATTGTGTGATGTGTGCTTGTCTGATGTGTGTGATCTGTGCTCTGTGATTGTGTGATGTGTGTGATCTGTGCTCTGTGATTGTGTGATGTGTGCTCTGTGATTGTGTGATGTGTGCTTGTCTGATGTGTGTGATGTGTGCTCTGTGATTATGTGATGTGTGCTTGTCTGATGTGTGTGATGTGTGCACTGTGATTGTGTGATGTGTGCTTGTCTGATGTGTGTGATCTGTGCTCTGTGATTGTGTGATGTGTGCACTGTGATTGTGTGATGTGTGCTTGTCTGATGTGTGTGATGTGTGCTCTGTGATTGTGTGATGTGTGCTTGTCTGATATGTCTAAAGGCCCAGTTACACACACAGATAATTGTGCAGAGATTGTTCACAGATCTCTGGTTGCAGTGAAATCATGAACACATTGTTCCATTTTGTGGCCATGTACAAATGTAACAATGTGTCCATGATTTCACTGCAACCAGAGATCTGCGAACAATCTCTGCACACTTATCTGTGTGTGTAACTGGGCCTTTATATTCTTCTGTGCTTGTGTGACATGTCTCATGTTTTTGCTGTGATTGTATGACGGATCCTTGTCTGATGTGTGTTTAGTGCTTGTCTAAGTGTACTTATCTGATGTGTGCTTGTGTGACATATTCTTTTCTGATGTACAGTACAGACCAAAAGTTTGGACACACCTTCTCATTCAAAGAGTTTTCTGTATTTTCATGACTATGAAAATTGTAGATTCACACTGAAGGCATCAAAACTATGAATTAACACATGTGGAATTATATACTTACCAAAAAAGTGTGAAACAACTGAAAATATGTCTTATATTCTAGGTTTCTTCAAAGTAGCCACCTTTTGCTGTGATTACTGCTTTGCACACTCTTGACATTCTCTTGATGAGCTTCAAGAGGTAGTCACCGGAAATGGTCTTCACTTCACGGGTGTGTCCTGTCAGGTGTAATAAGTGGGATTTCTTGCCTTATAAATGGGGTTGGACCATCAGTTGTGTTGTGCAGAAGTCTGGTGGATACACAGATGATAGTCCTACTGAATAGACTGTTAGAATTTGTATTATGGCAAGAAAAAAGCAGCTAAGTAAAGAAAAATGAGTGGCCATCATTACTTTAAGAAATAAAGGTCAGTCAGTCCGAAAAATTGGGAAAACTCTGAAAGTGTCCCCAAGTGCAGTTGCAAAAACCAACAAGCGCTACAAAGAAACTGGCTCACATGAGGACCGTCCCAGGAAAGGAAGACCAAGAGTCACCTCTGCTGCGGAGGATAAGTTCATCTGAGTCACCAGCCTCAGAAATCGCAGGTTAACAGCAGCTCAGATTAGAGACCAGGTCAATGCCACACATAGTTCTAGCAGCAGACGCATCTCTACAACAACTGTTAACAGGAGACTTTGTGCAGCAGGCCTTCATGGTAAAATAGCTGCTAGGAAACCACTGCTAAGGACAGGCAACAAGCAGGAGAGACTTGTTTGGGCTAAAGAACACAAGGAATGGACATTAGACCAGTGGAAATCTGTGCTTTGGTCTGATGAGTCCAAATTTGAGATCTTTGGTTCCAACCACTGTGTCTTTGAGCGACACAGAAAAGGTGAACGGATGGACTCTACATGCCTGGTTCCCACCGTGAAGCATGGAAGAGGAGTGTGATGGTGATGGGGTGCTGCGCCAGATGACCTGGTCTCCCAGTCACCAGACCTGAACTCAATTGAGATGGTTTGGGGTGATTTGGACTGCAGAGTGAAGGCAAAAGGGCCAACAAGTGCTAAGCATCTCTGGGAACTCCTTCAAGACTGTTGGAAGACCATTTCCGATGACTACCTCTTGAAGCTCATCAAGAGAATGCCAAGAGTGTGCAAAGCAGTAATCAAAGCAAAAGATGGCTACTTTGAGGAAACCTAGAATATAAGACATATTTTCAGTTGTTTCACACTTTTTTGGTAAGTATATAATTCACATGTATGAATTCATAGTTTTGATGCCTTCAGTCTGAATCTACAATTTTCATAGTCATGAAATAAAGAAAACTCTTTGAATGAGAAGGTGTGTCCAAACTTCTAGTCTGTACTGTATGATGTTTGCTTTGTATTTGTGTGATGTCTGCCTATCTGATTTGTGCTCACTGCGTGTTTGGTTTGAAGAGTTTGATGTGTTTCCTGTGCTTCTGTGAAGTTTATTGGTCTGATCTGTCAACTATTTTAGTGTGATGTGTGATTTCTTGTGTGCACTGTATTTGTGTGATGTGTGCCAGTGTTATGGGTTTGTTGAGTCCTCTGTACCTGTCTGAAATGTGCTTGTCTGAATTGTCTCTGACTGTTTGTGTTACATGCGATGCTTATGTGACGTGTCTCATGTGTGATGTGTGCACTGTGCTTGTGTGATGTGTGTGATGTGTGCACTGTGCTTGTGTGACATGTCTGATGTGTGCTGTACTTATGTGACTTGTCTGATGTTTGATGTGTGCACTGTGCTTGTGTGAAATGTCTGATGCGTGCACTGTGCTTGTGTGACGTGTCTGATGTGTGCACTGTGCTTGTGTGATGTGTGCGATGTGTGCACTGTGCTTGTGTGATGTGTGTGATGTGTGCACTGTGCTTGTGTGATGTGTGTGATGTGTGCACTGTGCTTGTGTGTTGTGTGCTCTGTGCTTGTGTGACATGTCTGATGTGTGCACTGTGCTTTTGTGATGTGTGTGATGTGTGCACTGTGCATGTGTGATGTGTGCACTGTGCTCGTGTGATGTGTGTGATGTGTGCACTGTGCTTGTGTGATGTGTGTTATGTGTGCACTGTGCTTTTGTGATGTGTGCACTGTGCTTTTGTGATGTGTGCACTTTGCTTGTGTGATGTGTGCACTGTGCTTGTGTAACGTGTGTGATGTGTGCTCTGTGCGTGTGTGATGTGTGCACTGTGCTTGTGTGATGTGTGTGATGTGTGCACTGTGCTTTTGTGATGTGTGTGTGATGTGTGCACTGTGCTTTTGTGATGTTTATGATGTGTGCTCTGTGGTTCTGTGACGTGTCTGATGTGTGATGTGTGCAGTCTGCTTGTGTAACGTGTGTGATGTGTGCACTGTGCTTGTGTGATGTGTGCTCTGTGCTTGTGTGATGTGTGCTCTGTGCTTGTGTGATGTGTATGATGTGTGCACTGTGCTTGTGTGATGTGTGTGATGTGTGCACTGTGCTTGTGTGATGTGTGTGATGTGTGCACTGTGCTTGTGTGATGTGTGTGATGTGTGCACTGTGCTTGTGTGATGTGTGTGATGTGTGCACTGTGCTTGTGTGATGTGTGTGATGTGTGCACTGTGCTTGTGTGATGTGTGTGATGTGTGCACTGTGCTTGTGTGATGTGTGTGATGTGTGCACTGTGCTTGTGTGATGTTTGCTCATCTGATGTGTCTGACAGAAGTCACTACTTACATTTCGGTCCAACAACACAGTGGATATCAAAATGAACAAACCCTGAAATAAAAAGCAAATATCAGTATGGCTGCCATTGAATTCACATTATTTGAAATTAATAAAAATAAATTATATTTTCACTGCCCAGAAAATACAAAGTCACTATGGAACTGTCTCTTATTAGGAAATTAAGCCGTACACCCCTCCAGACAAAAAGGACCTTCTTATATGCACCAATAGGTCTGGCAATGTATTGAGTGCACTGGGTGTGCTCTCTTCAGATAGTCCATTTTAACGAATCCATAAAAAAACGAAAAAAAGGGCACTCACCTATAAGTTGTGCAAACAGTCACCATTCTGGATCCATTATACTGGTGGCAGGGAGGGAGGTGGAGAACGGTGGACAACGGCCCATTTCATGCCTGTCTGGCACTTCAACTGGTCGTAGGACATGGCACGAAACGGGCCGTTGTCCACCTTTATCCAACCCTCTTCCTTGCGACCTGTATAATGGATCCGGAATAAAGGTGACTGTTTGCACAACTTATGGGTGAGTGCTTTTTTTCCTTCTCTGATGGATTCGTCACTATGGAACAGTACAGTTGAAACCTGAAGTTTCCATACGTTATATAAACAGACACATCGGCATGTTTTTCTCACTATCTGACATGAAATCAGGATAAACCTTTCCTGTTTTAAGTCAATTAGGATTACCATAATTATTAATATTTGTCAAATGCCATAATAATGAGAGAGAGAGACAGAGAGAGCAAGAAAAAGAGATAGAGAGAATGTTTTAAAACACTTTTAGTATTTTCTGCAAAGTCACAAGTTTACATACACTAAGATTACAATGGCTATAAACAATTTGGGACAGCCCATATGATGATGTCATGTGTTTGGAAGCTTCTGATAGGTTTATCTGCAACATTTGAGTTAATTACAAACACCCCTTTGATGTATTTTAAAGCACACCTGAAACACACTGCTTCTTTGTGTAGCATCATGGGAAAGTCTAAAGAAGTCAGTCAAGATATCAGGAAAAGAATTGAGGACTTGCACAAGTCTGGTTCATTTTTGGGTGCAATTTCCAGATACTTGTAGGTGCCTCATTCATTTGCAGAAACAATTATATGCAAGTACAAACAAGATGGTGTAATGTCCACACGATATGAGGCATTCACAAGAGTAAACTTTAACTGTACTTTATTCTTGTCTTCTATCTTTCTCCATCATATAGCAGAACAGTCTTTTCCTGCAGCATGCATCCAAAGTGAAACCAAAACTTAACTCTCCACCTCCTTCTCCTTACCCATCATCCAACAGACCTAGTTTTCTTAAAGAGGCAGATCTAATTATTGTACATTACATCATCCCCTTTTTTTTTTTTTTTTTTTTTTTTACAACTTAGAAGAAATACACTGACAATATAACCATGTGAAAATGTCCAATAAATATATATGTCGGTTTTGGCCTATTTAGTCTATTCAAATCAGGCACCAAAGAGAAACAAACAAAAAAAACACAAAAGACAACAAAAAAGAAAACAACCAAAAAGAACTCTGCATGTTTTCTGTTCTTTCCTCTTTTATACTTCTTCAATAAGCCACGATGGAGCCCTCCTTTCTCGTGTTGGATAGCGTCTGGGCTCCGTGAGTGTGTCCATTATTGAAGAATTGTTCACTTCCGGGTGGTCCTCTCCACCATCGAGTACCAAGTCTTCCACCAGAGGAAGATCATTACCATCATTTTGCGGTATGATTTTAAAATGTGAAGAATTTCGAGTTATGAAGTGTCCATTTCGCTCAGCCGTGACCATGCTGCCTTTCTTATCAGTGACATTGTATTGTGCAGGCTTATAAGTAGCTGAGGTCTTGTTGGTTGGTTTTTGACGCACGACAACAACATCCCCTTTTTTGATGGCACTTGGCTGTGCCCTTCGCCTTCTGTCTGCATAACGTTTCATAGCTTGTTTGTTAGCAGAGTCTGCTGATCGCACAGAAGAGTCACTTGGTAAGGGATGACTGGTCACGTCAGGGATACATATGCGTGGAGTTCTGTTGAACATTAGATGAGCTGGAGCAGCATTAGTAGTAGAATGTGGCGTATTACGATAATTGCGCATGAATTTGTATAATGACTGTTTCAGCGGGGTGTGCTCCAGACTCGCTGCCTTGACTCTTTTCCCCATAGTGCGCATGAAACGTTCTACTATACCATTGGCTAGTGGCCAGCAAGGTGTGATTTTCCTGTGACTGAACCCCAAGTATTCAGAAAATTGTGTAAACACATGTCCATTGAACGGAGGTCCATTGTCTGTTTTAACCACTCTTGGAATGCCATATGCAGAGAATATGTCATCCAGTTCTGGTATGACACTAGTGGCAGAGGTTGAAGATATGAAAGAAATGACAGGGTATCTAGAATATTCATCAATTGTTACTAGAATGTACTGGCCATTGGGTAATGGTCCATATATGTCGACTGCCACTTCCTCCCAGACAGCAGTGGGTGGCGGAGACATTTGCAGTGGTTCTAAGTTTGATGATGGAGTAATGAATTGACAGGTGGAGCAATGTCTAATCTTCTCTTCCACCAATTGATCCATGTTTGGGAACCACACTTTTTCTCTAAGTAATTTTTTAGTACCAACAATTCCCAGATGACCTTCATGTGCGATCTGTATGACTAAGTTGCGCAAAGTCTTAGGTACAACTAGTTTGGTACCTCGAAGAATGAGGTGTTCTTCAGTGACTGATAATTCATCCCGTACACTTGAGAATAGTTTTAATTCCTTCAGATCAATCTCAGAATCTGGAAATTTTTCTTTTTGAATTTCATGCCACCTTCGATTTTGTATGATTTGTATTAAAGCACATAGCGTCTTGTCACTCGTTGTTGCATTCACAAAGTGATCAATGGAGAGTGCTTTAGGCACTGCATGAGCTGTAATGAAGCGTATGTATTCTTCAATGGAGGATTGCTCAGGTGAGGCATCATTCATAGGATGTCTTGAAAGATAGTCAGCTGGATTGCTGTATTTTCCAGGTTTGTGAACAATTTTGTAGTTATAGTCCTGTAGACGTAGACCCCATCTTTCAATGCGTGCAGGCATTTTAGCTCTGGGATTTCCAAAGATCGTAAGGAGTGCTTGATAGTCAGTGACAATGGTGAAGGGAGCTCCATAGAGAAATAAGTGAAAGTGTTCACATCCCCAGACAACTGCCAAGCTTTCTTTTTCAGGTTGTGAATATTTCTTTTCAGTGCTTGTTAAACTTTTACTTGCATAAGAAATGATGTGAGGATATTGATTATTATCCTTATATTGTGCTAAGATAGCACCCAGCCCCACGGGACTGGCGTCCACAATTAATTCGGTTTGAAGTGCCGGATCAAAATAAGCCATGATAGTGGTTGAGCAAAGTTCATTTTTAATTGCTTCAAAAGAGGTCTGACAGTCTTGGGACCATTGAAAAACACAATTTTGCTTTGTAAGTTCTCTTAATGGACTGCTGATAGTTGAAAAATGTGGAATATATCTAGCACAGTAGCTTGCCATTCCAAGAAAAGAGCGTACTTCACTGGCAGTTTGTGGAATTGAGGCTGTCTGGATGGATTCTACTTTCTTAGGGTCAGGTTGTACTCCTTTTGCCGAGAAGATGTGACCATAGAACTCTAATGAACTTCTATCAAATTCGCACTTTTCTTTGTTTAAAGTGAGTCCAGCAGAGAGCAGGCATTCAAAGATGTTGTATAGAGCACGATTATGTTCAGCTTGAGTTTTACCAAACACCAGTATGTCATCACTGTAATTAAAGGCATTTGGAACGTGTTGAATGACGCTCCTTATCGAATCCTGAAAAATTTCTGCTGCTGAGCAGACTCCAAAAGTCAATCTTTTATATCTTCTGAGGCCCACATGTGTGGAAAATGTTGTTAAGTATCTGGATTCTGGACTCAGTTCTAATTGGTGATAGCCTTTATTGAGGTCGAGCTTTGAAAAGACAGTTGCTCCATTTAATAAATGAATGATGTCATCAATCGTGGGTGAGATATGTCTTTCTCTCTGGATAGCGGTGTTGGGTAGGCGCATGTCAACACACAGTCTCACCTGCTCTGGAGTCTTTGGTTTTGGAACTACCACAAGTGGAGAGACCCACGGAGTGGGACCAGTAACAGTTTCAATGACGTCCTCATCCATGAGGAATTGAAGTTCTTTTTCCACCTTCTTTCTCAGGTGAAAAGGAATGCGTCTATGTGGTTGGGCTACCGGACGAACACTGTCATCCACATGAAGATGTATTTGATAGTCCTTTAATTTCCCCAAACCACTAAATAAGGAGGGAAAACTGTTTACCATGGCCTGTACATCCATATCTGCCGGGTCAGTTATGGTATGAATAATCTGGATGAGACCTAGCTTCAATGCAGTGTGATAGCTGAGAAGACAGCCTCCCGATCCTTGTAATGTGTGAAAAGTGGTTTTATGCCTGTTTTCTTTATAGCTGATTTCCGTGTCAAATTGTCCTCTTGTGGCTAGAGGTGTTGTAGATCCATATGGGAAGATTTTTGTGTTCACTTGCTGTAAAACTGGCTTATTTTTCAATTGTTCATATGCAGTGCTGTCTATAATATCCACTGAAGCACCCGTATCTATTGTAAAGGTGATATTGGTGTTGCAGAGTGGGAGTGTGATGCAGGGAGACTGCACGGAGCCAGTGGCAGAAGTGGTGAACACATAGTTTTCCGTCCCAGACATTTCTTCTGTGTCCTGATTCATCATTTTTATATTTGCGGGCTTTGTCAGAGGCAGAGAAGACTTGTATTGTGCTGACCTGCAGACAGCTGCAAAATGATTCCCTTTTCCACATTTACTGCATGTCTGTCCTATGGCTGGACATTTGTTCAGGTGGTGAGGGAAATCCTGTCCACATCTATGGCATTTCCTCTGTTTTGGGGTTTGCTTGTCTTGGGCATTCTTATGCTTGAGATTATGCACATGTAAATGATCCCCACTCTCCATTGCAGTAGCCTGATGATCTGCTGTTTCTATAGCACGTGCCATTTTGAGTAAATCATGTAGAGAGAGATCCTGCTGCAGAGCCTTGCGCCTTATGTTAGTGGATGAGCAGGTGACAATTACTTGAGTTAGAATTTCATCATCTACATCAGTGAATGCACATCCATGTGCCAGTTCTCTCAGCCGGGTGACATAGGTGTCTATGGATTCTTCTGGGAGCTGCTTAGCAATTCTGAATTTGTATCTTTCATATCTGATATTTTGTTTGGGATTGAAGTAGTCAGTGAGAGCTTTGGTGCAATTCCTGTATGTGTCTGTCTCGGCTGCAGGTAATGTGCTGTATACATCATAGACTCCTGAACCTGCACAATGTAAGAGTACAGCCTTCCTTCGTTTCTCCTCTTTTATGTCCACGGCTTCTAGAAAGTTCTCAAATCTGTTTAGCCATTTTCTCCAGTTATGGGAGAGATTAGTAGCATCAGTCATATCAAACTGTGGGAAGCTGTGTAAGTATTCAGCCATGATAGAGTCTCTCAGTGATGCTGGTGTGTGAAGCAGTAAACAGGGATCAGTACTCACTGCAGCCGGTGGTTATATCATCCCATCCTCGTCGCCAGTTGTAATGTCCACACGATATGAGGCATTCACAAGAGTAAACTTTAACTGTACTTTATTCTTGTCTTCTATCTTTCTCCATCATATAGCAGAACAGTCTTTTCCTGCAGCATGCATCCAAAGTGAAACCAAAACTTAACTCTCCACCTCCTTCTCCTTACCCATCATCCAACAGACCTAGTTTTCTTAAAGAGGCAGATCTAAATATTGTACATTACAGATGGGTATGTCCAGCCATCATACCGCTCAGGAAGGAGACAGGCTCTGTGTCCCAGATGTGAACGTGCTTTGGTCTGACATGTGCATATCAACCCAAGGACAAAAGCAAAAGACCTTGTGAAGATGATGGCAGAAGCTGGTAAGATTGTATCATTATCACAGTGAAACTAGTACTTCATCATCATGGGCTGAAAGGCCACTCTGCCAGGAAGAAGACATTACTCCAAAAGAAACATAAAGAAGCTGTATTAATTTTTGCAAATGCACACAGGAAAAAAGAGCAACATTTTTAGAGACAAGTTCTGAGGTCTGACGAAACTAAAATTGAACTGTTGGGCCATAATGACCCTTGTTACATTTGGTGGGAAGAGGCTGAAAGGGAACCTAACCCCACAAACTGACCCCCCCACATCTTTAGACCTGTCTCTGCACCCCCTCTTATTATTTCTAGCCATCCCTTTTGCAGAAAAAATCGATTTTGTAGAGAAAAGGTTATAGTCACCTCCGTCCTGTGTGGGTTCTCTGTTTCTGAATTAGTCTCAAAGGCAGGCCTGTCTGCTGCAGTCTTGTAATTATGCATGCCCCTCTCAGCTTGCTGCCTTTCTGAGTGTCTGGCCGCGTCATGAAAGGGGCGGGGCTATATAGCGGCATGCCGTTAGCCCCGCCCCCTTTCATGACGCGGCCAGGCTCTTACTAAGCATAGAGGGGCGTGCATAATTACAAGGCTGCAGCAGACAGGCCTGCCTTTGAGACTAATTCAGAAACAAAGAAATCACACAGGACAGAGGTGATTATAACCTTTTCTCTACTTTACAAAATCGATTTATTCTGCAAAAGGAATGGCTAGAAATGATAAGAGGGGGTGCAGGGACAGGTCTAAAGATGCTGGGGGTCAGTTTGTGGGGTTAGGTTCCCTTGAAGTTTGGAAGTCTAAGAACACCATCCCAACTGTGAAAAACGGGGACGGCAGCATCATGTTGTGGGGCTGTTTTGCTGCAGGAGGGACTGGTGAACTTCACAAAATAGATGGCATCACGAGGAAAGAAGATTATGTGGCAACACTGAAGCAACATCTCAAGACATCAGCCAGGAAGGTAAAACTTGGGCAGAAATGGGTCTTCCAAATGGACAATGATGTGAAGCATACTGACAAAGTGGCTTAAGGATAACAAAGTCAATGTTTTGGAGCGGCCATCACGAATCTCTGATCTCAATCCTATGGAAAATGTATGGTCAAAGCTAAAAAGGCTGCGAGCAAGGAGACATACAAACACCAGGTCTGTCAGGAGGAACGGGCCCAAATTCCTACCAACTATTGTGAGAATCTTGTGGAAGGATCCAAAACGTTTCACCCAAGTCATACTGTTTAATTTCAACGGTACCGAATACTAATGAAATGTATGTTCACTTGTGACTTTGCAGTAAGTAATAAAAATGTCTTAAAACATTCTCTCTCTCTCTCATTATTCTGGAATTTGGCAAATATTAATAATTATAGTAAACCTAATGGACCTAAAACAGGAAGGGTTTATTCTGATTGATGTCAGGTAGTGAGAATATCATGCGGATGTTTCTTTATAGAGTGTATGTACAGTATGTAAACTTCAGGTTTTAACTGTATTACTGTACATTACATCTATTGATTTATACTGTTTTTTGGCTTCTAGAGGATTGTGTAATCTTTCCAGCTTGCATCTTTTTGCATTACCCCTCTTCTTTAAAGAAGCCACTTTTTTATATCCAGCGAAGTAGAATCTGAATTTTTTTTAAATTTTCTAGATAACTTGATTTTTTTTATCTGTCTAACCGTACAGGAACATGGTCTGATCATACCACATCTCCTGTGCTGAGATACTCATATATGTGTTCCTGCTATGTACTGTGTAATGGATGTGTCTGACTGTACAGGGCATGGTCTGATCATACCACATCTCCTGTGCTGAGATAATCTTATGTATGTGTCCCTGCTATGTACTGTGTAATGGATGTGTCTGACTGTACAGGGACATGGTCTGATCATACCACATCTCCTGTGCTGAGATAGGCTAGGGTCACATTTAAAACAAGAATTGCATTCACCGCATCCGGATCCGGATGCGGTGAACGCAATGGCGGGCACACACATTTTTTGACAAAAATGTGTGCATAATACCGCACTGCAGTAACCGGATGGCTCAGGATGTGTAATCCTGAGCCATCCGGTAACTGCATAGTTTGCTGATCCCGGCTATTGCCGGGATCAGCAAACTGTAGTATGTGTAGTAAAGAGTTAAATTAACTAACTAAAGGAATGTTTCAGGTCTATAGGGGGGGCTTAGCCCCCCCTATAGACCGGCTGCCCACTCCGGTGGGCTTCTACTACAATATCCCCCATGGCACGGGCTCCTCGGAGCACCGTGCAAGTTCCCACAACTCCCGCCCCCCGTATCTGTACAGAGGGGTGCCTGCACCCCTCTGTTAGCATTTTCCCTAAATGTGGCATCCACAGATTACTTATAGTAATAAAGTTCTATAGTTACGGCATTAATGAAGATCTTGCAGGATCCCTCTATGGGCGTGGCTTTGTTCTTCTGCCGCCGCCCGTGAAATGATGATGCCCGCCTCCTCTGGCCTTCACCCTGTCTTTTCAGGGCGGCCGCGTCATGAAAGGGGCGGGGCTACGGTCGCGTCATACCGTAGCCCCGCCCCTTTCATGACGCGGCCGCCCTGAAAAGACAGGGTGAAGGCCAGAGGAGGCGGGCATCATCATTTCACGGGCGGCGGCAGAAGAACAAAGCCACGCCCATAGAGGGATCCTGCAAGATCTTCATTAATGCCGTAACTATAGAACTTTATTACTATAAGTAATTGTGGATGCCACATTTAGGGAAAATGCTAACAGAGGGGTGCAGGCACCCCTCTGTACAGATACGGGGGGCGGGAGTTGTGGGAACTTGCACGGTGCTCCGAGGAGCCCGTGCCATGGGGGATATTGTAGTAGAAGCCCACCGGAGTGGGCGGCCGGTCTATAGGGGGGCTAAGCCCCCCTATAGACCTGAAACATTCCTTTAGTTAGTTAATTTAACTCTTTACTACACATACTACAGTTTGCTGATCCCTGCAATAGCCGGGATCAGCAAACTATGCAGTTACCGGATGGCTCAGGATTACACATCCTGAGCCATCCGGTTACTGCAGTGCGGTACAGGGAAACGCTGCGAAAACTGCTGCCTGCATGATTTTTAATGCAGGCAGCAGTGCCGGATACGGCCACCGGATGGCTTGTGAAGCCATCCGGTGTTTTGCATTGGCTCCTATGGGGAGCGTTTCCTGGTCCGGTTTTGAGCTTTTTGAAAGCTCAAAACCGGATCAGGATTTAAAAAAAAACGCATATGTGACCCTGGCCATAATCTTATATATGTGTCCCTGCTATGTACTGTGTAATGGATGTGTCTCACCGTACAGGGACATTGTCTGATCATACAACATCTCCTGTGCTGAGGTAATCTTATATATGTGTCCCTGCTATGTACTGTGTAATGGCTGTGTCTAACCATACATGTGGTATATGAATCAGGTTATGACGGCATCACCACTTTAAGCGTTTTTACCTTAGAGCAGTTACTGCAATTCATATATTCACTTGATCCTCATGTTTCCAGTGCCACTCATTATTTCATTTATTTCATTTATCATATATAGTAGTGTCGCGGCAGATGACCGTAATTGTAAGACCTGCACCTACGCTTAAAGTGGTGATGCCGTCATAACCTGATTCATATATTGCTTAATTTTGACTGAGCTCCCACTATATTATTTTCCCTTCCCCCCTTTCCTTAGTTTGGTGTCCACACATGGACAACACTGTCAGAGCCCTACACACACCTTTTCATCATTCCCAATTAAATCTTTGGCATATAAACCTATTCACACTCACAATTCACTAGGGCATAGTGTTAGGACTTGGCAGTGGAGAGCTCCTTGTAAGTGGATGCCAAGCTTAACCGCTAGTGGCCATTAACGGGAACTAAGATCTCCATTTTTACCTTAGAGCAGTTACTGCAATTCATATATTCACTTGATCCTCATGTTTCCAGTGCCACTCATTATTTCATTTATTTCATTTATCATATATAGTAGTGTCGCGGCAGATGACCGTAATTGTAAGACCTGCACCTACGCTTAAAGTGGTGATGCCGTCATAACCTGATTCATATATTGCTTAATTTTGACTGAGCTCCCACTATATTATTTTCCCTTCCCCCCTTTCCTTAGTTTGGTGTCCACACATGGACAACACTGTCAGAGCCCTACACACACCTTTTCATCATTCCCAATTAAATCTTTGGCATATAAACCTATTCACACTCACAATTCACTAGGGCATAGTGTTAGGACTTGGCAGTGGAGAGCTCCTTGTAAGTGGATGCCAAGCTTAACCGCTAGTGGCCATTAACGGGAACTAAGATCTCCATTTTTACCTTAGAGCAGTTACTGCAATTCATATATTCACTTGATCCTCATGTTTCCAGTGCCACTCATTATTTCATTTATTTCATTTATCATATATAGTAGTGTCGCGGCAGATGACCGTAATTGTAAGACCTGCACCTACGCTTAAAGTGGTGATGCCGTCATAACCTGATTCATATATTGCTTAATTTTGACTGAGCTCCCACTATATTATTTTCCCTTCCCCCTTTCCTTAGTTTGGTGTCCACACATGGACAACACTGTCAGAGCCCTACACACACCTTTTCATCATTCCCAATTAAATCTTTGGCATATAAACCTATTCACACTCACAATTCACTAGGGCATAGTGTTAGGACTTGGCAGTGGAGAGCTCCTTGTAAGTGGATGCCAAGCTTAACCGCTAGTGGCCATTAACGGGAACTAAGATCTCCATTTTTACCTTAGAGCAGTTACTGCAATTCATATATTCACTTGATCCTCATGTTTCCAGTGCCACTCATTATTTCATTTATTTCATTTATCATATATAGTAGTGTCGCGGCAGATGACCGTAATTGAACATACATGTGGTATGATCAGACCATGTCCCTGTACAGTCAGACACATCCATTACATAGTACATAGCAGGGACACATATATAAGATTATCTCAGCACAGGAACATTATTATTAAGGTACCGTTACACACTGCAACGTCGTAACACTCTTGCTAACGATCTCGTGGGGCGCGCGGTCGTTGAAGACATCGTTGTGACATTGCTGGTGAGATGTCACACGTCTAGATATCGTGGACGACTCACCAACGATGTAGTGAGCAGGTATTGTTTGCACAACCCAGCGATCAATACTTGCTCATTGAAGTGAATAGGAGAAGTCGTTAACGACATTGTTATAGAGGTGTCACACAGAACGATGCAGCAGTTTGGCTGATCGTTGATCGTGTGGTTTGAGAACATGTTCTCAAATCTGCGATCAACAATCTAACAATTTCTCGTAAGCACATCGCAGAGTCACACGCAACGAGGTAGTAACGATGTCGCTGGAACGACTCCAAACCCATGACGTTTCAGCGATATCGTTCATGATCTCGGCCTTTAAACACACCCAATTGTAGAAATTATTTTTATATTCCAAGATCTATTGATTAAAATTAACTTTGGTCATGGGAACAAACCTATAAGGAGAGAAGGTTGGTCACTTATTTCTGAGTGTAGCCTGAGATTTGAACTGATTTTGGGGTTTAAGGAGGGTCAGACTGAAGTCTTTCCAAGCACGCTTCTGTGCACAATGTGGTGCAAAACATTGATGATCAGAAAATCACTAAACAAAAGTGTATATTAAAAGGCAGCCATAAATATGTAGAACCAAAGAACAACCCCTCCAACACTAAAAACATGTAATTTTGTTCGATATACATTCAAAATATCCTAAAACTAAATCAGACATCAAAAAATATGCATATGGTCAGAGCCTGGTGTATATACCTCCAAATACAATGTATATAGGAAATATAAGGGGGAGGCAAAAAAGTCAAAAGTTGGAAGTCAATAGGTAGATAATCCCAATCTCAGCTAATTACCAATAGTGACATACGAGATAGTAAATGTGAAAATGCGAATAAAAATTATCGTTGTCGTCCCTGTCTAGAGATGACAAACGTGAGAAAAATCCTCTTCCTTCTTCACCCTATCATATGACCCTGTCTTGGCGCCGAGGTTGGCATCCTGAGACATATGATATGAGTCAGATGCTACAAAATACTAATGTAATCAAAATGTGCAAAAGAAGTGCAAGTATGTGAAAATAACAATATTCATAAATTATCTACTGCTAATTGTCTAATATTAACTACGGTAATCATAAATAAATCAATCACTAGGTTTAAAAGGCAATAGGTCCCTTAAAGAGAATCTGTCAGGTTAAAAATCCATATGTAACTGATATCATTTTCTAATACCTTTCTCTAAGCTCTTTTCATGTATTTCTACTATTTATGCTTCTCTCCTATTCTGTGTAAACATCAAAATAAAAGATTACCGTAATTCCATCTGTCAATCACAGTGTGCTCTCTGCTGCACTCCCCAAAGAATGAATATTCATGTATCACTGCCCTGCCTCCTCTGGATTTTATGTTGCAGACAGAGGAGAAGGGAGGGGGGAGGAGGTGTGTTCTCTCTGCAGATGCAGTGCTGATATTTTCATTCTTTGTATGTATCCGAGGCATGTGTGTGGTGTGTACAGTCTGAAATATTTCTTTATGTTTATATGAACATTTGATCATTTGCTCAGCAGATACACACATTACATGTCTGCAGGAAAACCAATGTTCATATGAACAGAAACCTTTTACAGCTGGCACAGACTGCAGTGATGTTACCCAGCAGCCTGCAGATGCCTGAGATTCAATGTAAATTCAGTCACAGAGGGGAGGAACAGATACCAGCTTGGATAGGCGTGGATATTTAAATAACATTTACATTAGGTGACTCTCTGACTGCCCAGGGGTCATGTTAATTACTTTTACAGGGTATGAAGGTGTTTATAGCAAGAGAACTACACAGGGTACATTAATGATTTTTACATATTCTGAAAGGTCTGCCCGAGCACTATTCAAGGGTAATATTAGTATACTGAAAAATGACCTGACAGAGTCCATTTAATAAAACAAAATGTAACTGTTGAAGATCTTCTACATCTCGTCCATTACAGTCCAAAGGTTCATCAGTGGTTTATTCGGTAGAGGAGACTAAAGCTGGCCATACACATTAGATTGCTGCTGGATGAACGATGCTTTGGCCGATCATTTGACTGACAGTCATCTCAGCCGAGTCTCTCATATACAGGAGCTCTTGCTCCTTGTTGTCTATGAGAAAGCCACTAACTAAAATGTTGGCCTGTGGCTTCTCTCATGGAGAACAATGTGATTTGCAGTACAAAACTGGACATGACCGATTGACCTCTCTCTGGAACATCAGTCATCCGGTGCCACCATATACATTAGACTATGCATTAGAGAAGAAAATACCGGGCACCTACTGGATTCAGGCTTAGGTGTCCACCTTGGCTTTGAGGAAAGGAATCCTGGGTCAGGTGCCTCTCGGAGCACGGTGTTGCATGCCATTGTGGAAGAAATCTAAATATCCGAGAAAGAAAAAGCCAGGCAGCACTCACAAATTTCTGAGATCCTTTTATTTGTCCAGTTATTCACAAGACATAATCAAGCGGGGAGAGGGAGTGGGGAGCACGGACGACGGCTGCCGTTTCGCGGAGCAGTGCCCTTCAACGGGTCCAGTTCCTCGGATCTCAGAAATTTGGTGAGTGCCGCCTGGCTTTTTCTTTCTCAGATATACATTAGACTGCTGGCCAAACTCATCGATATCATCTCGTCCAACCAACAATGGTCTAATGTGTGTGAAGGCCTTAAAATGAACAAATTCCTCTCCTGCAGCCCAGGCTGTGGAGTCGGAGTCAGTGCCAATTTTGGTAGAGTCGGAGTTGGAGTCAGTATAAAATGGACCAACATAGGCCTAGTTCACACATACCTGCCTTTTTGGCACTCTCTGCCTTTTTTTTGCTGTTTTTCAAAAACACAGATGCGTTAAGCATGGTACATTTAAGTGTACATGCGTTTTTTAGCTACACTTGCGTTGTTTTCCCCCATTCCAAAAAACGCTGCATGCAGCGTTTTTGGGTGCTGTAAAAAAACGCATGCGTTTTTTTAACATGGGGTCCTATGGTAAACGCATGTGTTTTTAAATGGCACATATAGGCACTATGCGTTAACGCATGCGTTTTAACATGCGTTTTTGGTGAAAAAAAGTCCAAAAACTTCAAAAACACTTTCAGACCCACAGGGGACAATATTTGGCACTCTTAGAAAAACTGATCAGTTTTTCTAAGTGCTAAAAAAACGCATAGGTGTGTGTGAACAAGGCCATAGTCTCCTACAATTATAAATTGTGTACAGTAGTTCAATGCAATATATGCTAAATATAATTATTGTGAATTATTATTCTGTCTATCTAAATATTTATCATTATAAATAATATTTTCTGTATTGGATGATGACATTCACATTGTAAATGATCAAGCGAGGGGTTAAAACGCCTTCGATGCATTCACCATTGTACTATACAATAAAATGATGAACACTAAGCACCACAGAGCCGTGTATGAGGGAGTCAGAGTCAGGGAGTCAGAGTCAGGGAAATGGACGAGTTGGAGTCGGTGGTTTGGCTTACTGACTCCACAGCCCTGCCTACAGCTGTAAAGATAATGTGTAGACTTAGATTTTTTGATATTTTTAATACATATCGATAAAATGACATGTTTTTAGTAGGGCTTTTTTTGCCTGGTGATAATATTAAAAAACAAACCCTGATCATGAAAATTTAGAATAATGAATGACACTTACCTGAAAAGAGTTGAGGGCTGAAAATATCGCAGAAAGAACCTTCTTTCGATCTTTATCATTTGGATCTTATAGGCAAAAGCAACACCAAGTGCCCAAGTGGTTCCCAGAAGTGGTGTTAGGACGGCAATACTTTTAGCGATGACAATAAACTGTTGCCTTCCTCTTGTCCCGGTCGTTCTCCAATTTTCGGCCTCAGTAATTTTACGATAACCACAATCAAGATGAGAAAGTTGATAAACACAATGGATAAAGCCGGGATGACAAAGGCCAAGAAGGCTCCTGATGTGCGCGACAACCAGCAGAATTTCTCACTCGAGAATCTGTTGCTCGGAGCTGTAGATGCCACTGTTAAACGGCAATCAAGAGAGGGCAACCGTATCCTAAGGCGAAAGCTATGATCACCATGATTCGTCTACTCATGACATGCAGGAGGTAGATCAGACGATAAAAGAGAATAAGTCCGAGGACCAACATCCAGAAGAACAAGCACAAGTAGAAGTAAAAGGCAAAGAACGCTACCGCTTTGCATGCATCTGACGTTGGATATATTTCCAGTCCGGCACGATCATAAACCAAATATCGGCAATTAAAAGCGTCAGGGCGATTTGACGAGGCAAATGTGACGCATGTAAGAAGTCTTGTTTTTGATGACCGATCGCCATACTATTGCTTCAATGATCAGTGTGATGACCAAACATGCAATGGATATGCCAACTCCAATGTATGTAATTAAAGCCGAAGGGTCATTACCAGGGTCATTATTACCAGGCTCATCCCCCATGAGGGCTGAAAATGAGGTCAAGTGGTTGCATGAACATTTCACCACATTATCATCAGACGGCAAAGACCAGCAGCCGCTGTTGTTCCAAGACTGGTTGTTTAGCCAGACACAGTCTGTTTTCTTCAGACTTGTATTATCCTTGCGAAACATCATGGTGATATTAAAAGCATTTGGATCAATGCTGCTGCTTGGGAGATCGCTTATGACCGTTGACATGACCAAGGTATTGATCTTTAATGTTTCGTTTTGCGGCAAGAGTTTATTCATTGTAGAGTAAGCTACGGAGACCACTTTGGTGGCATTCCCGACTTTTGGCACACTATCAATCATTACACTACTACTTAGATTAGCCAACGAAAAATTCCCATTATACCCGCCGCCGTTGCTCACTACTTTGCCGACCAGTTGAATATTAGTTATGTTTGGATTATTGATGGTAATTGTGTCATTGAATTGAAGATTGTTCACAAATGATTCCACAGATTTCAAGACTGTAGAACTTTGACTTGAGGCTTCTTTCCAAGAATCAGCGTTAGCCACCACAACATCTACAGTTTGGATTAAGTCCTAGGATATGAAGAACAATAAAAACATTTTTGGTGAGAGGGAAAGAGGTTGCTTCTAATTGCACTAAAAAAATTCAGATTTTTCATTCAATATTTTCAGTTATTTTAATTTTAGTGCCATAAATGACATGCTCATCTGTGGAAGAAATAACATTCGTTAGCATATTTTTGGGTCTTTACGATGCACCTTACTGTAAGACGCACCCCAGGTTTAGACAAGAGAAGAAAGGAAAAACATTTTTGCTATTAATTAAACCCTCTCTGGTGGTGCAAAGTGTAGGGGTCATTATCACTCATTTTTATGCAATAGAGTAGAATTTGTAGGTAATAAATCTATTTTTTGTGCCTCCAGTGTATATTATACACATACAGCCTGCTACAAGCACATACACACACAGCTTTGTTACATGCACATATACACACACACAGCTTTGTTACATGCACATATATATATGTACATACACACAGCTCTGCTACATATGCACATATACAGTAGATACATGCACTCTTGCTGCATGCACAATTAAACACGCACACGCTTTAACTTACCACACCCTGTAATATTTACCTTGTGTTTGCATGCATTACATTCAGACCATTAAAGGAACGCAATCGACAATATTGAAGTTGTTCAGCACTTGTTTCCCGGCCTATATACAAAGGCTGATGAAGAATGATGGGCACAGAACAATCACTAGTACAGCAACCTGTTCCCATGTTATTAGTAGCACATCTTCAGTTTACACCATGTGATGTGCTGCTGAGTAGAATAATTTTTGTTCCGCCATAAACAATCCAATCACCCATTGCTGACATGTGTACACCTAGGAACTACTATTGCGTTCAGGATTTATAAATGAATGCTACATCCACACATTATGTGGCACAAATACTGTATGGTACAAACACATATTGTGTAAACACACTTGGCACCCATACATGTTTTAACTGAGCACTTTCATGCAGACTCATGCACACAAAGAGCACTTACATTCATTCACATATATACCTACCATTAGCCCATATATTCTGAAGTCCTCACTAATATATACCTAGCAGGAGCTCATACTTTCTGATGTCCTCACTATTATACAGTGGGTACGGAAAGTATTCAGACCCCTTTACATTTTTCACTTTGATTCATTGCAGCCATTTGGTAAATTCAAACAAAGTTCTTTTTTTTTCTCATTAATGTACACTCTGCACCCCATCTTGATTGAAAGAAAAACAACAGAAATGTAGATGTTTGTGCAAATTTATTAAAAAAGAAAAACTGAAATATCACATGGTCATAAGTATTCAGCCCCTTTGCTCAGACACTCATATTTAAGTCACATGCTGTCCATTTCCTTGTGATTCTCCTTGAGATGGGTCTACTCTTTCATTGGAGTCCAGCTGTGTTTAATTAAACTGATAGGACCTGATTTGACAGTGCATGTCAGACCAAATGAGAATCATGAGGTCAAAGGAACTGCCCAATGAGCTCAGAGACAGACTTGTGGCAAGGCACAGATCTGGCCAAGGTTACGAAAGAATTTCTGCAGTACTCAAGGTTCCAAAGAGCACAGTGACTTCTAGAATCCTTAAATAGCAGAAGTTTGGGACCACCAGAAGTCTTCCTAGACCTGGCCATCCACCAAACTGAGCAATCGTGGGAGAAGAGCCTTGGTGACAGAGGTAAAGAAGAACCCCAAGATCACTGTGGCTGAACTCCTGAGATGTAGAGGAGATGAGAGAAAGTTCCACAAAGTCAACTATCACTGCAGCCTCCACTAGTCAGGCCTTTATGGCAGAGTGGCCCGACGGAAGCCTCTCATCCCAAGCGTATCTTTCAAAATCTTCCCTTGGGAGAATTTATACGGGCAAAAAGAAACTGTTCTAGACAGGAGGATTATTACAATGAAATCGGTATAATGAGAGAGAGGTTAAATATGAGAGTCTATAAAAGATGGATGCTAGACACAGCCCAAAGTATTACAGACTAAAGGAGCAGAGCGTCCCTATTGGAAGAAGGAGAAACTCAGGATCAGTATCCTCGAGTTATCCGGGAAGATTTTAATCCCCATTTTCCAACATTTGTTACAATTTATAGCAACAATTTTGTGGATATTAAAAAAATCATGAACAGATATATACCGATTTTATTCCAGGACAGGATTTTGAGAGATGTCCTGAGCTCAGGCGCACAGTAGCCACAAAATCAAGCGATATATCTAGTGTTATCTCTCCAAGCAATTTTTCTAGTAGGAATGCCAAAATCCCTACATGGTTAACATATAATGGGATGTACAAGTGCGGCGGTATTAAGTGCGGCTTATGTAAATATGTGGATGTTACATCAGAATTCCGTAATGGTAAAAAACTACTATCGGATTAGGTGATACATGAACTGCAATACCACACATGTGGTATATATGGCCACATGTGTGGAGTGCAGAAAATATTATATACAGTTGTGGCCAAAAGTATTGACACCCCTGCAATTCTGTCAGATAATACTCAGTTTCTTCCTGAAAATGATTGCAAATCCAGGGGCGGAAAACTTGTTGCATCATTCCCAAGAAGACTCATGGCTGTACTAGCTCAAAAGCTCATACAGTCTGATCTACACACTAATATATTCCACCAGGGGCTCATACATTCTGATGACCTCACTGATATATACCACCAGGGGCCCATACATTCTCATGTCCTCACTAATATATACCACCAGGAACCCATAAATTCTGATGTCCTCACTAATAAATACTCCCAGGGGCCCATACATTCTGATGTCCTCACAGATATATACCACCAGGGGCCCATACATTCTGATGTCCTCACTAATATATACCATCAGGGGCCCATACATTCTGATGTCCTCAATAATATATACCATCAGGGGCCCATACATTCTGATGTTCTTACTAATATATACCACCAGGAGCTCATACACTCTGATGTCCTCATTAATAAATACCACCAGGAGCCCATACATTGTGATGTCCTCTCTAATATATACCACCAGGGACCCATACATTCTGATGTTCTCACTAATATATACCATCAGGGGCCCATACATTCTGATGTCCTCAATAATATATACCATTAGGGGCCCATACATTCTGATGTCCGCACTATTACATACCACCAGAGGCCCATACATTCTGCACTAATAAATATGTGGGGCCCCTGCGACCAGGAGGCCACAGGGTGAACTGCAGTTGGGATAGGCAGGACGGTCATCTCACTAAAACACCTACACACACACACTCCGACCCTGAGCCTAAGTCAATTCATGCCAGGCGAGGGGTGGCGGGAGTAGCTATGTGAGGGTGGGAAGTAGAGAGCACCTGGGAAAGCGTTGAAGGAACTAGACTCCAAGAAGACCTAGGAACATGAAGTTGGGCGAGAAGATCGAGAGATTCCCTGGAGGGTAGAGGAGCAGGGAAGCATCCTCCCCAAGCCGAGATACCCTTCAGCCGAGTACTGACTGAGACAGATTGAGAGAACAATGGGGCCCGGCCACCTGCACCCTTAAAGGCCAGCCGGGAGCCCAGGCTGGAACCCGCTGAGAAGTAGAAGGAGCCAGGTGAGCCCGACTAATCTGGGTCATCGGTGGCTGGGCCAGAGAACCAGAGTGCCGGCTCTGTAGATGTGGCTGGGCACGCTTTACGCCCCTAACCACGAGACTACATGGGAACTACATGTCCCCGAGACCCAACAATCAGTACAAAGTAGGACAAAGCCATTGTACTAGAGCTAGTGAGCCAGAGCATGGGATGACTCACTGTAGAGCCCGTGACAGCCAGACCGAACCCATACGTGAGAGGACAGAAAGAACCAGAGGGCCCGAGAGGTACACTGTGGGGAGTAACGCAGAGGAGCCATCCCTGCTGCAGTGAGAGCCTGAGTCCGTGACCGTTGTGTGGACCCGATTCACGACAAGTGTAAAAAATGTTAAGAACTGTAATCAGTGACTGAGGTGTTGTACGGTAATGGAGTAAAGTACCCGGTCAACTCAAGATCTGTGTGTGACTGTTATTCCAAGAGTGTTTAGGCCGGGCTCCCCTGCGGAGCCGAATACTGACTGCATGAGCTGCTACGTAGGAAGCAGCGGGTGCCTGCTGAGAGGTACCCTGACCACTGCGCGTGTCGGCCAGAGGAGCTGCGGAGAGAAGATACACGCAGCATCCCGGGCACGCAGCATCCCTACAACCGCCCGGGGACCAAGCCCTACCCGTGGAGGGCTCACCATAATGGCTGCCACCACTACTATCGTCCTCGGCAGATTCCACGGCAGCGGTGGCCACATTGGCCACAACCCATGGATGGCGTCATGAATAAACCCCATAAACTTTATTTTATTATTTTTTTTATTGTTTTATTTATTAAACATTTTTGCATTACTTACTGCACCTGGGACCATGGAGCTGGGCCACGTCGCTGTGGCACCCCAGAGACAGAATGGTCTGGCACTGAGTACCCCAGCCCTGGGGGTGTGACATATACCACCAAAAGCCCATACGTTCTGATATCCTCACTAATATATACCATCAGCAGCAGTCCATACGTTCTGATGTCTTCACTAATATATACCCCAGGGCCCATACATTCTGATGTCCTCACTAATATATACCACCAGGAACCCATAAATTCTTATGTCCTCACTAATACATACCCCAGGGGCCCATACATTCTGATGTCCTCACTCATACACACCAGGAGCCCATACATTCTGATGTCCTCACTGATATTTACCACCAAGAGCCCATACATCTGATGTCCTCACAAATATACACCAGAAGCCATACTTCTGATGTCCTCACTAATATATACCCCAGGGATGCCTCCAATACCAGTTCTGATGTCCTCACTAATAACCACCAGGAGCCATACATTCTGATGTCCTCACTAATAACCACCAGGAGCCCATACATTCTGATGTCCTCACTGATATTACCACCAAGAGCCCATACATTCTGATGTCCTCACTAATATATACCACCAGAAGCCCATACATTCTGATGTCCTCACTAATATATACCACCAGGAGCCCATACATTCTGATGACCTCACTAAATATATACCACCAGGAGCCTCATACATTCTGATGTCCTCACTAATATATACCATCAGGAGCCCATACATTCTGATGTCCTCACTAACATATACCACCAGGAGTCCATACGTTCTGAAAGTCCTCACTAATATATACCACCAGGAGTCCATACATTCTGATGTCCTCACTAATATATACCACCAAGAGACCCATACATTCTGATATCCTCACTAAATACATCCACCAGGGAGCCCATACATTCTGATGTCCTCACTAACATATACCACCAGGAGCCCATACATTCTGATGTCCTCACTAACATTACCACCAGAGCCCATACATTCTGATGCCCTCACCAACATATACCACCAGGACCCATACATTCTGATGTACTCTCTAATATATACACCAGGAGCCCATACATTTGATGCCTATCAATCATACTCCAGTGATGCCCCATCACAGTTATTGACTGTTACCATCTAGCATATACCACCAGGAGCCCATACATTCTGATGTCCTCACTAACATATACCACAGGAGCCCATACATTCTAGGCTCAACCACACAAACAGAAAAACACACACAGAACCTATCTCTGGTAGCAGCTATTGCAGGGAGATGATGTCTTCAATTTATAACACTGCTGTCCTTTGTGCGCCCTTTATTGCACTATTTTGAGTGCCACTGCCATGACTGCCCTCTCTAGTCTATTGCACTGTTGTACCATCTAGCAGGTAGACATTTTTTTATGCTGTATGCTAGAATTTTACTTGTTTTGGTTGTTATTTTTTCTTACAATTAATCAATGTTAAAGAATGTGTAGAACATAATAGACAAATTATTTGAAAAAATAAAATGATGTTCCACTTACTGTCATCATTGTTTCAGATACTGTAACATTCTGGTTTTTAACCGTACCCGAAACCGTAGATATTATTTCGACCATGAAGTCTACATTTTTGGATGAATTTGCAATATTTACTTTTTCTTCAGTTGCGACTTTTGAGATATTTTGAAGAACATCTGGCAGGTTTACTTGTACATTTGGGCCTTCTACCACATTCTTTGTTTGAAGAAAAATACAAAAGAAAAATTAACCATTTAACAATGCAATAAAGACTATCTAAAACATCTGCTCTTGCCATGGCTGGAGCCATGAGTTTTATGGATTTTATCTGGGAGAGAAAAATAAAAAAAGCCTATCTAGAATGGGAGGAATAGGGCAAAGCAACAGCGAGTGTGACATAGACTTGTGTGTACTAATAGATCACAGACTGAACAGGAGCCAACAGTGTGATGCAGCAGCAAAAAAGGCAAACACCATTCTGGGATGTATTAGCAGAAGCATACAGTCTAGATCACGTGAAGTCATTATCGCCTCTGGAAGCAGTTTAGTAAACGGAATCAGGGTCTCTGTCTCTACATTGTGCTGCTCTCAGATGGGATAGGAAACACCTGGTGACAGATTCCCTTTAAGCAAAGCAAATGGATGAAGGTGGGGATTGATACGGTACGACCTTAAAATCATTTATTTGGGGATCTTTAAAACAAGTGGATCCATCCAAGGAACATATTGAAAAAGGTTAACAAATAAAAGAAAAGGGCTTATCAGACCAGATGGCCGTGCCATAGCACACCCTTTCATCATAGCATCTATGCTCTTCCCACTAGCTCAGAGACAACTGAAAATTAGAGATAAAGCATGCAGAGGGGGAAATGCAGGGAACAAATCATATAATAGCCAAATATAGGATTTTTCCTGATGTAGTCACCACTGTTTATTCAGAAACTTTATCTGAAGTGACAGGGAACATTTTGACCCCATGTCTGCATGTAACTAAACTGTGGAAACACTGCCAAAATGTCACTCCCTTCTGTGGCATCACTCTCTTCTCTTTGCTGTTGGCGAATGTTGCCACTGTCAGATTTCCTGTTTTGTCCACCCCCTGCTTGGATTTTGAATATATTTGGGCGGACATATCATTAGTGCAACCGCACAAGACCCCAAAAAATGAGGGGACCACTAATGAGTGCATTAGAATGAGTTATTGGACTGCAAAGGGACCATATCTTGTTCTTGCACAGGGTCCCATTCTGTCGGTGTTTGCCAGTGCTGGTAATTCTGGAATAGGAATCTGCTAACATGCAGCAGGGTGCATTTAATATTAATATTGTGCAGAATGCAGAGAGCGTAAAGCAGAGCAGAAAGTCTGTGAGTTAGGCTGGAAACACACTATCCTACTTACATGGGAGTCTCTCGGAGGAGACTCGGATCAGTGTCAGATCAGTGACCCTGAACGGCCTCTTCCTCTCTGGATGGGAGTGTCAGCTGCTTGTGTTTTTGTGTAGCATCACACTCCAGTCCAGAGAGGGAGAGGCCGTTCAGGATCACTGATCCGACATTGATCTGAGTCTCCTCCGAGGGACTCACAGGTAAGTAGGATAGTGTGTTTCCAGCCTTAAAGGGGTTGTCTTCTACCTGTACAACCCCTTTTTTAGAGAAGTCCTCCTTCCTCATAAAATAAAGACACTACGTACATCACCGACTGGCTTTGATGTTATCGGAATGGTTTTCCTAGTGTATCTCATCACATTCTTATGAGCCCTAAAGCCAATCAGTGTCCATTATTTTGCTGCCATGATGACACTTCAGTCCATCCAAATAGCAGCAGCTGATTGGCTGAAAGTCGCCCGTCTGAGAGTATGTTGTGTTTTCATTTTAATTAATTTTATTTATTTGAAAAAGGATTTGTTCAGGTAGTAGACGAGCCCTCTAAACCTTCAGCCAATAGCTGTGGAGCACAATATGGGGCGTTGTTCTAACTTCTGTATGTCTATACAGATATTTAATATATATCTGTATATAATATATACAGTAACGTTTTTTTCCCTTGGTGGATGTAATGCTCCATAGTGTATAGAACATGTTAAGGCTGAGTTCATACAACAGCAATCATACGTTGCATCGGACCCAGCAGAGATCCTTTGTGCAAACACAACTTTTTAGTCCATTTTTAAAAAATATATTTTTGCAGGATCCGGTTTTATACTATTAGAGTCTTTGGAAACCGATCCGGTAACTGATCACTATTTAACTTCCAACTGAAACAGATCCTTTACGAATGACAGAAAAACGGAGGCTAAACTGCGATCGGTTACTAGATCCATTTTTTATAGATTCCAATCTAATATATAATTCCCCTAACGCACTTCCGTAAGTTTCGGCGCTGTTTCAGTCGTTGTGGCCGTGGGCGCGTGGAGCCCATGCGACCTGTGAAGCATTGCCCGCGCAGCGGCTATTGCGAGCCGTTGCAGTGAGCCATTGCCCACGTACACCCCGCCGACCCCGCCAGAACGCCAGCTCCGGCGGTGGCTACAAGCGCCGAGCAATGAGAATACAGCGGGCCGGAGCTACAGACTTCGTCGCTCTCCGACCAGCGAGAGGCCGAGCGCCGTGGCCGAAAATAGAACCAAGTGCCTGGCCATGCACAGCTCTAAGGACCGCTATGTATCTCAATGGGCAGTGAGGCGCTATGCTCATTGGTCGGCGCCAGCACACAGCGACCAATGAGCTTCGCGCCTCACTTACAGCGGTAAATTTGAAACTCAAAGTCCTCCATGTATCTCAATGGCCAGTGAGGCGCTATGCTCATTGGTCGGCGCCAGCACACAGCGACCAATGAGCTTCGTGCCTCACTTACAGCGGTAAATTTGAAACTCAAAGTCCTCCATGTATCTCAATGGGAAGTGAGGCGCTATGCTCATTGGCGCTAGCCTGACGAAGGGGCCACAGTGTCCCAAAAGCTTGCTATGTTTACCATCTTTTCAGTTAGACATTAAAAGGTATCAACCACTGAGGACTCTTCAGATTCTAATATTTTTCTGATCCATTTCATGGATCAGTGATAATACTGGTGCAAGAGCATCCCGCTTCATCCGGTTGATTACCTTTTTATGCTGGATCTGGAAACAAATGACAGGGGGTGCGTGTCATTTAAAACGGGGTTCTGGGCATGCGCAGTCCATAAACACAGATCCGGCGTCTATATGCAGCAGGATGCGGAGTCTGTCGGATCTGGGTTATATAGAGCCACATTTTAAATCAACCCGTAGTGCCCTGGATCTGGGTGTCCACAATTTTTGACACGGACACCAAAATCACAACCTGTTGTGATTTTGGTCTCAGTGAAAAAAACGTGGACACCTGGATCAGGGGCAAACGGAAAGAACTGGATGCACCCGCAAGTGCCTGCGGCCCCATTGAAAGTCAATGGGATGCGGGTTCATCCAACTTCAGATGGATTCACGCAGATACCGAAAAATAGTAGCATGAAACCAGCCATAATGGATCCGTTTTCCATAGACTCCAATGTTAAAAAAAAAAAACGGATCCTGGCGAAATCTATTTTTTCAAAATGTCCAAAATGATTGTGTCTGCACAATGGATTGTGCTGGATCAGATGTTACAGATGATTACTGGACGAGTGAACTCACACATAGACATCTACATGCAAACTATTTTTTTTCTATTTTTCGATCTATAAACCCTACGCAGCCCAGTCATTCTATACAGTGATCTGGGCATAATAATATTGATATTACAGAAATGTATCCTCCGGTATCTCAATCTCATAAATGCAGCATATCGTACCTGGACAGTCTGCAGCTCGTCAAATATATTGACTGAATAACACTTGTTTATTTCCTTGTCCCAGTTTCCATTATTATTACAGTGATAAATGATGTCACCTAGTTTAGTTGTGTCATTGATCTTGCACGGCACAGAATAATCCTTTCCAACTGGTGTTTCAGGAGCATTTCCGTTCGATGAGCATGTGCTACCTAAACACAACAGAAAACATCTGTATCAGGGGTTTCCAAAAACTATAAAACAGAGTGGGTTCACCTCAATGACTAGAAGACTTCTCCAGCGGACCACCACTGCCGTCCCATCTCATGCCCAATCCAGTGTCTTGATGTCTTATTTTACCCCTCCTCCCCACCTTCCCTGCGCCATCCCTCCCCGTCCACCAACCTGAACTCTGGACACCTGGCGGAGGGGTTCATCATCACATGATGCTGCTTGTGCCAAATTCTGACACTCTGATCTTTATGGTTCATAAGAAACCTGGATTCACCCAACCAGTGATACAGTTGTGGGCTCTTTTTCCTGCTGGAGTTTCCTCTTTTCCTCTTAGACTCTCATGTTCCATTTAAGCTTAGAGCAATAAGTTGTGGTTTTGGTTACGCTAGCGGATCACCAGACTTGTAATCAGCTTTGGTGGTCTTGATTATTGCACCTCCTGTTTATCAGAACATGTTCACATCTTCGTCTGATCCTTTTATCATAATGATTCTTCACACCCTCCTCTAATCCCTTCATCATGATGATTCTTCACACCCTCCTCTAATCCCTTCATCATGATGATTCTTCACACCCTCCTCTAATCCCTTCATCATGATGATTCTTCACACCCTTCTCTAATCCCTTCATCATGATGATTCTTCACACCCTCCTCTAATCCCTTCATCATGATGATTCTTCACACCCTCCTCTAATCCCTTCATCATGATGATCTTCACACCCTCCTCTAATCCCTTCATCATGATGATTCTTCACACCCTCCTCTAATCCTTCATCATGATGATTCTTCACACCCTCCTCTAATCCCTTCATCATGATGATTCTTCACACCCTCCTCTAATCCCTTCATCATGATGATTCTTCACACCCTCCTCTAATCCCTTCATCATGATGATTCTTCACATCCTCCTCTAATCCCTTCATCATGATGATTCTTCACATCCTCCTCTAATCCCTTCATCATAATGATTCTTCACACCCTCCTCTAATCCCTTCATCATGATGATTCTTCACACCCTAGACATCTACATGCAAACTCCTCTAATCCCTTCATCATGATGATTCTTCACACCCTCCTCTAATCCCTTCATCATGATGATTCTTCACATCCTCCTCTAATCCCTTCATCATGATGATTCTTCACACCCTCCTCTAATCCCTTCATCATGATGATTCTTCACATCCTCCTCTAATCCCTTCATCATGATGATTCTTCACACCCTCCTCTAATCCCTTCATCATGATGATTCTTCACACCCTCCTCTAATCCCTTCATCATGATGATCTTCACACCCTCCTCTAATCCCTTCATCATGGTGATTCTTCACATCCTCCTCTAATCCCTTCATCATGATGATTCTTCACATCCTCCTCTAAACCCTTTATCATGATGATTCTTCACACCCTCCTCTAATCCCTTCATCATGATGATTCTTCACATCCTCCTCTGATCCCTTCATCATAATGATTCTTCACATCCTCCTCTGATCCCTTCATCATAATGATTCTTCACATCCTCCTCTGATCCCTTCATCATAATGATTCTTCACATCCTCCTCTGATCCCTTCATCATAATGATTCTTCACATCCTCCTCTGATCCCTTCATCATGATGATTCTTCACATCCTCCCCTGATCCCTTCATCATGATGATTCTTCACACCCTCCTCTAATCCCTTCATCATGATGATTCTTCACACCCTCCTCTAATCCCTTCATCATGATGATCTTCACACCCTCCTCTAATCCCTTCATCATGATGATTCTTCACATCCTCCTCTAATCCCTTCATCATGATGATTCTTCACATCCTCCTCTAAACCCTTTATCATGATGATTCTTCACACCCTCCTCTAATCCCTTCATCATGATGATTCTTCACATCCTCCTCTAATCCCTTCATCATAATGATTCTTCACATCCTCCTCTGATCCCTTCATCATGATGATTCTTCACATCCTCCCCTGATCCCTTCATCATGATGATTCTTCACATCCTCCTCTGATCCCTTCATCATGATGATTCTTCACACCCTCCTCTAAACCCTTCATCATGATGATTCTTCACAGCCTCCTCTGATCCCTTCATCATAATGATTCTTCACATCCTCCTCTGATCCCTTCATCATGATGATTCTTCACATCTCCCCTGATCCCTTCATCATGATGATTCTTCACACCCTCCTCTAATCCCTTCATCATGATGATTCTTCACACCCTCCTCTAATCCCTTCATCATGATGATCTTCACACCCTCCTCTAATCCCTTCATCATGATGATTCTTCACATCCTCCTCTAATCCCTTCATCATGATGATTCTTCACATCCTCCTCTAAACCCTTTATCATGATGATTCTTCACACCCTCCTCTAATCCCTTCATCATGATGATTCTTCACATCCTCCTCTAATCCCTTCATCATGATGATTCTTCACACCCTCCTCTAATCCCTTCATCATGATGATTCTTCACATCCTCCTCTAATCCCTTCATCATGATGATTCTTCACACCCTCCTCTAATCCCTTCATCATGATGATTCTTCACATCCTCCTCTAATCCCTTCATCATAATGATTCTTCACATCCTCCTCTGATCCCTTCATCATGATGATTCTTCACATCCTCCCCTGATCCCTTCATCATGATGATTCTTCACATCCTCCTCTGATCCCTTCATCATGATGATTCTTCACACCCTCCTCTAAACCCTTCATCATGATGATTCTTCACAGCCTCCTCTGATCCCTTCATCATAATGATTCTTCACATCCTCCTCTGATCCCTTCATCATGATGATTCTTCACATCCTCCTCTGATCCCTTCATCATAATGATTGTTCATTTCCTCCTCCAATACCTTCATAACGATTCTTCACACCCTACTCTGATTCCTTCATCAGTAAAATTTTTCACAATTTTCTCTGATATTTCCATTATAACAATTCTCCACATCCTCCTCTGACCCATCATCATTCTAACGATTTTTCATATCCCCTCTGATATTTCAATCAAGACAATTCTTCATATTCTCCTCTGATCCCATTATCATTATAACAATTATTCTCATCCTCCTCTGATTTATATCAGTCCACAGGATCTTCTTTCCTCAATCACACCGCTCAGTAAGAAAAGCCGGGGAACCCATGAGGTGGACAGGCTACATGACAATCGGGAGGGGAGGGAGTTAAAGGGTTAATAGGTGCGTTAGATTGGAATAAGAAATATGTGATACTAGGTGATTGGTTGGGTAGTGGTCTTGGAAGAAGGAAGGGGGGGAGCAATATAAGGAATATAGGGGGAGGTAAGGAGAAGCTGCTTCCTCTTGCTTCTTTGGACAACAGCTTACAGCTCACACAGATAATGATCTGGCTTCACTGGAAGGGATTTTCTGTGCAGCTATGACGGTGCATGGGGCACAGGCAGTGTAGGCCCCAGTACAGGCTGCCTGTGAACTCCCATCGGTACCAGCTCTCTCCCCTCTTGCAGCACGTGGTCGACAGTCCCGACCTGCTGAAAGATACTCTCCAGATGATGGGGGGTGAGGAGAGCATTATTTAGGAGCCCCGGTGGGGACCCTCAGTGGCAGGATGGGCACCTGGAGGCCTCTGGGCCTACTCCGGCCGCCTGGAGGTATCCTCGACTAGGTCCGCGGCCTACTTCCGGCCCGTGGCTTGTGCAGCACTCTGGGGTCACATGTCTGATGTTAAAGGGCAAACCGTGAAAGAGTCAGTGTCTCCTATAAAGTGGCTGTCACATGGCAGAGTGTGATGGCGGCTGGCGCTGTTCACACTACAGATTCTGACACTCTACAATATGGTTCCTCTCAGTGGCGGACCTTGTGCCAAGAGGGCCCTGGTGCAGCAGCTGATGGTGAGGAGCGGGGGAAGGATGCTGGCGGATGTCAGCGAGGAGCAGGGGTTGGGTGGGGGGTGCTATAGGTGCAGCGGCTCCTACCTGCGCCGGGCGCGCAGTCCTGGGAGCCAGGGCGGCAGAGGAGAGGAGGGGCGGGATCAGCCAAGGGAAGCAGGAAGCTTCCCTCAGTTAACCCCCTCTCCTCTGACACAGGGTCATGGGGGTCGGCTGGGGGCCCCCCTGCAGGCTTGAGGGGCCCCCTAGCCGGTCGGGGCCCTGGTGTAGCTGAACCAGCTGCACCACGGTAGGTCCGCCCCTGGTTCCTGTGATGCTTGTGAGTTCACAGACAGGCTGGATGTTGACCAGCTGTCTTCTCCTTAGTGATCGGGCTAGTCGTTAATCTCTGTATGACTCCTGATTATCCATAGGATCATATGTTCTTGGAAACCTATCACAGTTGCTCCCTGCCTTTTTAGGATGGTGGAATCTGTCTTCCCATGTCAACTATAGCTTATAAATTAGATGAAATACCGGCCTATGTGCTGTGGTGATCCAGTTGCTGGTGACCTATTGAAGAGCTCTTTGATGTGATGTGAAAATCCTCTCTTATCTGGTTATTCCTCTCTGCTCTTTATTTCTTCTTATGCACGTATTGTCTTATACCTCTTTGTCTTTTGCTGTGAGTGAGTACCATTTGCTTCCCCATTGTTTTATTTGTGTGGAGTTTTACCACTTCTGTCCTGGCCCCCCTGGGTGGAGGAGTGTGGAGGTATTAGACCAGGGCTGGCCAGGAGCCAGGCTAGGGTGGGGGTCAGATATCCTCACCATCAGAGGTATCTCGAGGATAATGGACAGCTAGGGCCCCCGAGCTTGCTGGGTCAGTTTTGGAGATCCGGTTACCCTGTCATTCCTTACTACCTCGTGACAATGGCTATTCAGTACATGTCTACTTATAACTTGGACCCCTCTATTTTAGCCCCTTGCCATAACCTGTCAATAATGGAATGGACTTGAAGGATGTTGACCATTAAGATACAAAGGGCAGTTGAAGGAACCTTGTTCTGTTGCAGTGAGTGGTGGAAGAATGTGGTGGGCTTATCTGGCACTTTTCATTCAGTATATGATGTTGGGATTGTTTGGCTTCCACAATCTCTATGTTCATAATGTATTTAACCTCTCACTATTATACAGTACATAGGAATGTCAATACTCCTCCCCTATACTGATTTACATTGAAACTTCCCCTCCATCTACTCCCCAACATTTCCTCTCTCCCCATTTCCCTTTCTCCGCTCTCGGTAATCATTATCTTACTTGTTAACGGGCTTATCGTCATACTCTTGGTACTATTGATAGAAATATTCAATTGGTTGGTGACTGTGCAATACACCAGCACTGAGCTCACATCACACCCAATCGATTGTGTGTAAGTAAAGCAGGTCCTCTTTAGCTCCCGATGGTTCAGACAGGATGCCTAGAAAAGAAACGCAATGCATTAATGTAAAAGGCTTTTTATTTGGGTTATTTTGCAGCCTCATAGAGTATGTAGTCATCAGTGAAGAAGTACCTGTATTTTTGGTGAATTTAATGGACCTGATTCACCAAAGGTTTTTCGACAGTATTCTTGGTGTAAAAAGCTTGAAATGACACATAGCTTTGGAGCAATGGGAGACTGCGATAAAATATTGTGACTTTTGGCATTTTCGGCAACAAAGTGGGCGGAGGATTGGTGGGATGGCGGCTTAGAGACCGCCATTGGTCAAACACGTAGAATTGGTGGCATGTATCACACAGAGGTGTATGCCAATCATCCAAGCCTCCAGATTCATTAAGAGGAATGATCCTTTTCATGAATCGGGAGCGTCTGACCCAATGGACAATGCTGGGCTGGATGAATTGGGTTCTGTCTATCATCTGATTGGCCAATTCAGGAGAACCCATCAGCCATGACAAGATGAACTTTCTTTGATGGGACCCTAAACCTAATATTTATCACATATACCTCTCATGGGCTAAAATACCCACAAATTTAAAGAACAATTAATCAAAACAATTTAGGATCTCAGCGAAATATGGAGCCAGTCACCACCTCCATCAGTAGATAGATGATAGGGGGGCGTCACACGCTACGATATATGCAAACATATCGCTGGAAAGTGCCTGATTTGGCATCGCTCCTACGACGTGGTTGCGTGTGACAGCATGATGTGACTACCGATAAGTGGTCTGATCGTTATATACAGATATGAGAACCGGACCCATGGGCCGCACCGTCCATTGGACAAGGTGAGCCCTGTCATTCAGAGGCAGCCAGCAGGGGAGCGCAGTGCAGAAGCGTGCGCCCATGCACGCAGCCTCCCCCTGTCATGGCGCCGGCCCCTCACCACTAGCGCACCGCAGGTAAGCGGCGCGACCCGGGAGAGGGACAGAAGGAGGCCCCACGGCCAATAGCACCCCCCCCCCCGTACTCACGGCCGCGCCGTCAATATTGCCGGTGCACGCGGCTCAGGCGGCTCGGCGGCAGAGGGGCGGCAGTGCTGGGTGCCGCGGCTCAGGCGGCGGAGGGGCTTGTGCACCCCTGGACCGGACCCCACATCAGATGATGTCGATCATCCAATCTGCTGCATCGTTCTGTGTGACACCACCATAAACCGATCTCCTGACCGATTTCTCCTATTCACATCATTGACAAGCATCAATCGTGATTGTGTGAGCGATCCCTGCACTCGTAACTCATAACGCTGCTGCATCCTGAACGTTATCTATACATGTGACACCTCAGTAACCATGTGTCCACGAGCCGCACCCCTGACATCGTTATCTATACATGTGACACCTCACTAACATGTGTCCACGAGCCGCACCCCTGACATTGTTATTAGTTCCCCACACAAAATCGTTAGTGTGTGACGGCCGCCTTAAATAGATAGATAATAGATAGATAGATAGATTAGATAATAGAAAAGATAGTAGATAGATAGATAATAGGATAGATAGATAGATAGATAGATAATAGAAAAGATAGTAGATAGATAGATAATAGGATAGATAGATAGATAGATAGATTGCAAACAGATATTGGCCAATGTATGTACCAAGAACCCAGTAAATAAAAAGATAAGAATATTGAGTTTAAAAAAAAAAACGTAAGTTTTTAAATTTGTTCCTCATATATAAACCGCTTATTAGCATTTGTGCATTATTGGTAGTAACTGAGTGCTGCAGTGATTTTTTTTCTATCTATCTATCTATCTATCTATCTATCTATCTATCTATCTATCTATCTATCTATCGTAAGATTTCTTACCCGGTGTGATTTGGGAGCCGTTGTTGAAAGATACACTATAGTCTTCGTTGACTACACAGCACGTCAGATTTGCTAGACTTCCACTTTCACATCTCACATATGATTGAAGTGGGGACACATTTATGGCGTCAGGTCGAGGCAATGCTACAACCCTCACGGTTATATTCTGTGACGTATTCAGGCTACGTTGGTACGCCGTACATATAAAAACACCTTTTTAAAAAAAATACAGAAGAATAGAAACATAAGAAAGTGTGTCATAGATATGCACATAAAATCAGGTGACCACAAGGAATTGTGCTTATCATAAATATCATAAATAATATCACAATACAATGCATCTAAATCACGCTGCCACACTATACACATCACTACTGCCAGCCTGCAGTAAATATTACCGTACTGTACAAATGATTAATTCCACTATAAAAAATATGAATAAGTTATCTAGAAAACTGTCATAAATGTAATGGTAAAATAGTACTAATTGAAACATGGTTCGTAATTTGGAAATAAAACAAGAGCTAGCACTCTAAAACTACATTTGACCCCTGCTCAGCTACGACCCCCTGGTGTGAACAGGTAACTGAACTGGATTATTTGATGGAAATCTATGCAAATCTGGATTCAGTGTGTACAAAAGACTCGAGGTTTCATTTCTCTCTACTGTGTGAATAATCCATTCTCTGTTCATATGACAATCAGCCAACAGAATCGAGCCCCAGTTATTAATATTTGTTTTTTTGTGACAGTTATGGGAAACACATTTTTGACATTGTGATCCCAAGGGGACATGCATGTGCCAACATGGCATTGCGCCCTGCACATCAGCTCTATATGAATGTCAACACGGTGCATGGTGTTGTGTATACCATGTTCACTAGCTATGGAAAGTTAATATGATGATAGAAAATATGGCATTAATATCTTTCATCCTGGGACCTCCATAGGGGCAGATATCAAGAAGATTGCGAACCCGTAGTTTTGGGATTAGAGCCACATCCCATTGATCAGCCCTCATCTGAGGTCACCCAGGGGAGGTATATGGGAGTGACTATTTATCAATATATACAGATTCTGAGTTTTCATCCTTGTCCATTCTGGAAGATACAGTTCACTGTAGGATTGTACTATAATTCCTAATAGGAGCGCTTCCCTCCAAAAAAGAATTGTGTCATCCCTACGACCTCAGGTCAAGTACTCTTCTTTTGTTTATCCTTTTTATTTTATGTGACTGTAGTGTATTGTTTTGTCCACTTTGTAATATCGTTTGTGTATTTTTTATAAACATTGCCTGTTTTTCGGATTATATATAAAACTAGCTGTAGTACCCGGCTACACCCGGGTTAATAAATAACTGCTGTTAGCTATAACAAAATAGAATTTGAATATGTCATATTAATGACCTGTAGGAAAATAGAAGCTGAGCTGTGATTGGTTGCTATAGGCAGCCTAATAAATCTCCAGCCAACAGTAAACCCTCCCCCTGGCCGGGCAGTATATGTTACCTCACATATACACATAATAGACAGCTCATGTGACTGACATCTGCCTTAATTCCCTATATGGCACATGTGTTGCACATTGGCTGTTTTTAATCAGATGTTTATTTTTGGAAATTAAAGATACCAGACGTATGAGGCGAGTTGTGTGCACATCTGTGTCTGTCTGTGTGGTGTATGTGTCCCTGGGTGTGTGTGTGTGTCCCTGTGGGGTGAGTGCATGTGTCCTATAGGGTGTGTATGTGTGTGTGTGTCTGTGGGAGGGGTCTGTGTGGTGTGTGTGTGTCTGTGTTGTGTGTGTCTCTTTGTGGTGTGTGTGTGTGTCCCTGTGGGGTGAGTGCATGTGTCCCTACAGGGTGCGTATGTGTGTGTGTGTCCCTGTGGGGGGGGGTATGTGTGGTGTGCGTGTCTGTTTGTGGTGTGTGTGTGTGTCCCTATGGGGTGAGTGCATGTGTCCCTATACGGTTTGTATGTGTGTGTGTCCCTGTGGGGGGTGTCTGTGTGGTGTGTGTGTGTCTCTGTGTTGTGTGTGTCTCTTTGTGGTGTGTGTCCCTGTGGGGTGAGTGCATGTGTCCCTATAGGGTGCGTATGTGTGCGTGTCCCTGTGGGGGGGGTATGTGTGGTGTGCGTGTCTGTTTGTGGTGTGTGTGTGTGTCCCTATGGGGTGAGTGCATGTGTCCCTATAGGGTTTGTATGTGTGTGTGTCCCTGTGGGGGGTGTCTGTGTGGTGTGTGTGTGTCTCTGTGTGTCTCTTTGTGGTGTGTGTGTGTCCCTGTGGGATGAGTGCATGTGTCGCTATAGGTTGTGTGTGTGTCCCCTTGGGGGTGTGTGTGTGTGTCTCTGTGTTGTGTGTGTCTCTTTGTGGTGTGTGTGTGTTTGGGTGCGTGGTGAGTATCCAATGTTGGGGCTGCACCTTAGCGACTATACACTTGCTGTTACTCTTTGTATGCGTGTGGTGTGTATACATGTCCCCGTGCGTGGTGAATATCCCATGTTGGGGCCCCACCTTAGTGACTATATGCTGGTATATGCTGTTAGTCTTTGGCGCTGTCATTAAGCCCCTCTCATTCACAACTGTCAACTGGTGACTGTCACTTTTTCCCCATTATGTAGATAGGGGCAAAATTGTTTGGTGAACTGGAATGCGCAGGGTTAAAATTTCACCTCACAAGATAGCCTATGACGCTCTCGGGGTCCAGACGTGTGACTGTGCAAAATTTTGTGGCTTTAGTTGCAACGGTGCAGATGCCAATCCCGGACATATACATATACACACATTCACCTTTATATATTAGATTTCATAGCTTTATTCCCCTTGCTCTATTACGGTAATTGCATCTGAGCCAGTCGACAGGGTAGGAGGTACTCGGATAATAGGATAGGTGGTTACTTCAGTGGGGATCGTGGCTGGTCGGTTCCCAGTTCCGTGCCCTGGATCCTCAATGGCGGGTGGGGGTGATGATGATGATGGGGGAATTGTAACGTGATGCCACCTGTGGTACCTGGTAATAGGGTTATCAGCGCTGCGGCCGGCCGCTGAGGTGATAGAACTGCAGCTTTGGTAGTACAGCTCCCCAGAAGTGGAGCTTTACCTCAGGGCAGCGGGGTGGATGAGGGGAGTAGTAGTCCTCACCCCTGTGATGCTGTAGAGGCCCTCCGGGTGACGGATGAAAGGAGAGCAGACAGCAGATAAGCTCAAACAGTTCTTTACTTGCACCAGGTGAAATCGGTACATGGTACAGTCTGGGTTAACCGGGGGCCGTAGCCGCGGATTTTGGAGGATTTTCAGAGTCTCTCAGAGGTGTCCTTAAAATGGCTCTCCTGGTCCTTTTCCTTCTTTGCCCTGATAGCCTTCTGTACTCCCACTCGTGAGTCTAGTCTCTAGTCCTCGGGGTCTGTTGCCTAAAGTCTCTGTACTTCTCAGCGTCGTGAGCCCAGCTGCGGGACTGATGTTGGACTACTTGATGGGTGCTGTGGCTTCCTTATGTCGGGCCCACAGCCTGCCGGTCTGCGGTTAGGGATAGACTGTTAACTAACCGCCTCAGTTCCGGTGTACCGGTGGTGACCTGGGTCTCCAGCTGGCTCCGATCAGTCCTGGAGCGGCCCCCTTCTCCGTCTGGGTCACCCCTCTCCTAAGAGGTTTCCTCCTGTCACGGTTGCAGGGTCCCCTGCGTCTGTTTTCTCTGCTGTCTTACAACGTCTGACTAACTAGTCTCCTAACTGTCACTCCTCCTCTCCCGCTCATCTAGGCTCCACCCCCTCGGACATACTGAATATACAGTCCCCTGTACTAAGGTGGCCTATTGTATGGGTGTTGGGGTACATACTCTGTAGGGTCCTCCATATTCACGGCTACAGAGTTACTACACCTTCTGTTTGGGGTTCAGTACCTCCCTGTGGCGCCTTGCCATAGAGGTGCCACACACCCCCTTGGTGAACTACACTCGTCCGTGAGTGTTACAACCAAATCGGGTTTGAGCTAAACTTGTTATTAACATATTAACCGGGTAACTTTTAAACATCAACATAACAAAACAATGATTATTTTGTCTTCCCTTGCAGGAGGTGCTGGGCTTCAAATAAAATAAAAAATAAAACATTTATTTTAGTTCACATCAGCCCAACGGGTCGGGTATCAAGTCTCTGATTTAAAAGTATAGAAATCAATGGGTGCGTTAAAAAAAACGCACCGTGCAATGAATAGTGCAAGTCTCGCACATGAAAAAGGACACTTCCGGCACACACGGCAGACCACCGGGAGCCAAAGCCCGCAAGCTGCGCAGAGCCTCCCGTCGGTACTGAGGCTGTGATCCCGGCTGTGATCTCTGCGACAGCCGGAACCTGTGTGCGGCTTCACCCGCCGCGCTGCTGGTGGTGGGGGCGGATGCCCTCCCCCTCCTCAGGCCTCCCCCTTCTCTAGATGGCCCCCACCTGTCACTGCCCCCCACCCCCGATGCCGGGTCTGTTCACCCGCCGCTCTGCTGGCGGCGGGGGCGGATGCCCTCCCCCTCCTCAGGCCTCCCACTTCTCTAGATGGCCCCCACCTGTCACTGCCCCCACCCCCGATGCCGGGTCTGTTCATCCGCCGCGCTGCTGGCGGTGGGGGCGGATGCCCGCTCCCTCCTCAGGCCTCCCACTTCTCTAGATGGCCCCCACCTGTCACTGCCCCCCACCCCCGATGCCGGGTCAGTTCACCCGCCGCGCTGCTGGCGGGGGGGCGGATGCCCTCCCCCTCCTCAGACCTCCCCCTTCTCCAAACGGCCCCCACCTGTCACTACCCCCACCCCCGTTGCCGGGTGTGTTTGCGGCTTCACCCGCCGCGCTGCTGGGGGCGGGGGCGGACGCCCTCCCCATCCCCTGGATGGCCCCCACCTGTCCCTGCCGTGCACCCCCGATCCCCGTGTCCGATCTTACCGCTCCTCGATCCCGCCTGTGTAGCTGCCGCTCTGCCTCCTCTCCTCGCTGGAACGCCCCTCCTCCAGTGCTGCTCCGCCCAGAGGTAATTACCGAATGAATGAATTAATGATTGATTGATTGAGTGAGTGGGTTCATGGATGGATGGATTCATGAATGGATGGATGGATGGATGTGTGGGTGTGTGGGTGCGTGGATGTGTGGGTGCGTGGATGTGTGGGTGCGTGGATGCGTGGATGCGTGGGTGCGTGGATGCGTGGATGCGTGGATGTGTGGGTGCGTGGGTTAGTGGATGCGTGGGTTAGTGGATGCGTGGGTTAGTGGATGCGTGGGTGCGTGGATGTGTGGGTGCGTGGGTTAGTGGATGTGTGGGTGCTTGGGTTAGTGGATGTGTGGGTGCGTGGGTTAGTGGATGCGTGGGTTAGTGGATGCATGGGTGCGTGGATGTGTGGATGTGTGGGTGCGTGGATGTGTGGGTGCGTGGGTTAGTGGATGCGTGGATTAGTGGATGTGTGGGTGCGTGGGTTAGTGGATGCGTGGGTGTGTGGATGTGTGGATGCGTGGATGTGTGGGTGCGTGGGTTAGTGGATGTCTGGGTGCGTGGGTTAGTGGATGCGTGGGTTAATGGATGTGTGGGTGCGTGGATGTGTGGGTGCGTGGATTAGTGGATGTGTGGGTTCGTGGGTTAGTGGATGCGTGGGTTAGTGGATTGTGGGTGTGTGGATGCGTGGGTACGTGGGTGCGTGGGTTAGTGGATGCGTGGGTTAGTGGATGCGTGGGTTAGTGGATGCGTGGGTTAGTGGATGCGTGGGTTAGTGGATGCATGGATGTGTGGGTGTGTGGATGTGTGGGTGTGTGGATGTGTGGGTGCGTGGATGTGTGGGTGTGTGGGTTAGTGGATGTGTGGGTACATGGATGTGTGAATGTGTGGGTGCGTGGATGTGTGGGTGCGTGGGTTAGTGGGTGCGTGGATTAGTGGATGTGTGGGTGCATGGGTTAGTGGATGTGTGGGTGCGTGGATGTGTGGGTGTGTGGGTACGTGGATGTGTGGGTGTGTGGGTGCGTGGGTTAGTGGATGTGTGGGTGCATGGATGGATGTGTGCGTATGTGTGACTGCATGTGTGGATGTGTGCACGAATGGATGTGTACATGCGTGGATAATGGATGGATGGATGCAACAAGGTATCAAGTGTCCTCTTCTAGTCTCAGGGATCATAGTCATGGTACACTGTATGACAGATCATTGCCATACAGTGCACCATAACTCTGACCCCAGAGACTGTAGGAAGAGGACACTTGATCCCTTGCTGCAATCTCTGGAGCAGAGGCGATCGAGCATCGTGGGACCTTCGTTGTGGACTACGTCGGAGGCGATCGAGCGTCGCGGGACCTTCGTTATGGACTACGTCGGATCTTTCTAATAAAGATGGAGTCTGAATTTTGTTTGTGTTTTTTTCCAAATAAAAATATTTTACTCTGTGTGTATTTATTGACTACTTACCAGAGATTCCTAATGGCGGGTCTAACATTGGCCCAATATTATGAATCTCGGGCTTAGTGCCAGCTGCCAATAAAAAGCTGGCATTAACCCCTTTATTACCCAGTTTGCCACCGGCACCAGGGCAACTGGAAGAGCATGGGTACAGCGCCAGAAAATGGCGCTTCAATGAATGCGCCATTTTCTGGGGCGGCTGCGGGCTGCAATTCGCAGCATGGGGGGCCCAGAACGCTTGGGCCTCTCCATGCTGTGGATTCCAGCCCCCAGCTGTCTAGTTGTACCTGGCTGGACCAAAAATATGGCGGAGCCCCACGTCATTTTTTTTTTCTAGAATTTGTTCTAGAAATAAAAAAATGGGCTTCACTGTATTTTTGGTTGCCAGCAAGGCAGCTGGGGGTTGGTGGCAGTCTGTAGCTGCCAAGTTGTACCTGGCTGGACCAAAAATATGGCGAAGCCCCACGTCATTTTTTTTAATTACTTCTACCAATAAAATGACATGGAGCTTTGCCATATTTTTGGTTGCCAGCCAGGTACAACTTGGCAGTTGGGGGGCTGCAATCCTCATCATGGAGAGATCCAAATGTTGTGGGCCCCTCACGCTGCAAATTGCAACCCACAGCCACCTCAGAAAATAGCGCATTCATTGGAGGTGCCATTTTCTGGTGCTGTACCCCAACTCTTCCAGTTGCCCTTGCGCTGGTGGCAATGCTGGTTGCACACAGGGGCTCTCCATGCGCGACATGGTGTCCGTTAACAATTGTTAGCGAACACCATATTGCATATGGAGAGCCCCTGTGTGCCTAAACATTGGAGCTCCCCCACAAGTGACCCCATTATGCATCTGGATTTGTTCCTTGGGGGTCTAGTTTCCAAAATGTGGTCACTTGTGGGGGAGCTTGAATGTTGAGGCACATAGGGGCTCTCCATACGCGACATGGTGTCCGCTAACAATTCCAATTGTTAGCGGACACCATGTCGCGTATGGAGTGCCCCTGTGTGCCTCAGCACTGGAGCTCCCACGCAAGTGACCCCATTTTGGAAACTAGACCCCTCAAGGAACAAATCTAGATGCATAATGAGCACTTTGAAGCCCCAGGTGCTTCACAATTTGATCCGTAAAAATAAAAAAATAAGATTTTTGTGGAAGAAAAATATTTTTTTTCATTTTTATGGATCAATTTGTGAAGCACCTGGGGCTTCAAAGTGCTCATTATGCATCTAGATTTGTTCCTTGGGGGGTCTAGTTTCCAAAATGGGGTCACTTGTGGGGGAGCTCCAATGCTGAGGCACACAGGGGTTCTCCAAACGCGACATGGTGTCCGCTAACAATTTGAATGGAAATCAGCTCAAATTGTTAGCTGACACAATGTCGCGTTTGGTGAGCCCCCGTGTGCCTAAACATTGGAGCTCCCCCACAAGTGACCCCATTGATTGACAAATAAGTGGCAGCAAATCAGTGCAGTCTTGACACCAGGAGAAGGTGCTAGTCTGTCGGATCGCAGTAGGAATGAAAAAATCTCACTAGCACCCCACTAGCACCCCACTAGCACCCCACAAGCACCCCACTAGCACTGCACTAGCACTACTACACGCATCAAACTTGCATCAGTTTCGCGCTTCAAAAACGCGCCGTTTTGGAGGGATCAGTGTGCCTTCAGCCTAAGAGTGCCAAAAAATGTCTGTTGTGTGTGTGAAAGCTCCAAAAACGTTTTTGGACTTAGTCACTTTTTCAACAATCAACCAAAAAATTGCCTTGAAATTTTTTTTATGTTTGCGCCTCGACCAAGGTGGGGGTTTTGGTGCTGTTGGAATTTTTTTTATTTTATTTTCTGGTTAACAAAGGAGGGGTGGGGGGGTGCTGTTGGAATTTTTTTATTTTCTGGTTGACCAAGGGGGGGGGGGGGGGGTTGGTATTAGAAATTTTTTTTTTTCCATTTCTGCCGACCCCTTTACAATTCTCATAGGGCCCCATGTAATAGAAACGCTTGCGTTTTTGTAACATGGGGCCCTATGGGAAACGCATGCATTAACGCAGGTGCCTGTGTGTGCCCTGCGTTAACGCATGCGTTTCCCATAGGGGCCAATGTTAAAAAGACGCATGCGTTTTTGGGAAACCACACCTGCGTTTTTTTGCAGCACCCAAAAGCGCTGCATGCAGCGTTTTTTGGACTGGGGGAAAAAAACGCAAGTTGAGCTGAAAAACGCATGTACATTCAAATGCACCCTGCGTTAACGCACCTGCGTTTTTTTTAACAGTCCAAAAAACGCAGAGATGCCCAAAAAAACGCATGTGTGTGAACATGGCCAATGATTGCGATCACAAATTCTTTGCTAATATTATCTTCATTTAATTTGTCTTCAATGGAAAAACACAAAAGAGAATGAAGCAAAAAGCAAAACATTGATCATTTCACACAAAACTCCAAAAATGGGCCAGACAAAAGTATTGCAAAAAATTTAGAGAGAGGGGGAGCGCACTAAGGCGGTAAATGAGGGACACCAGCGTGTTATTAACAAAGGTAATTCACTCACTGGTATGGTTGTGAGAGTCACAACCACCTGTAGAAGTTTTGGCCGCTGCAGATCCCGGGATGCAGATACATACAGTATAGGAGAAAAAGATCCGGGGTTTGTCCGCGCTAGACCACAGGGAAAACCGAGGATGCAATCAAACCTTTATTTACACTCAAGCCATTGGCTTGAGTGTAAATAAAGGTTTGCTTGCATCCTCGGTTTTCCCTGTGGTCTAGCGCGGACAAACCCCGACTCTTTTTCTCCTATACTGTATAGACAAAAGTATTGGCACTCTCAGCCTAATACTTGGTTGCACAACCTTTAGCCAAAATAACTGCGATCAACCGCTTCCGGTAACCATCAATGAGTTTCTTACAATGCTCTGCTGGAATTTTAGACCATTCTTCTTTGGCAAACTGCTCCAGGTCCCTGATATTTGAAGGGTGCCTTCTCCAAACTGCCATTTTTAGATCTCTCCACTGGTGTTCTATGGGATTCAGGTCTGGACTCATTGCTGGCCACCTTAGAAGTCTCCAGTGCTTTCTCTCAAACCATTTTCTAGTGCTTTTTGAAGTGTTTTTGGGTCATTGTCCTGCTGGAAGACCCATGACCTCTGAGGGAGACCCAGCTTTCTCACACTGGGCCCTACATTATGCTGCAAAATTTGTTGGTAGTCTTCAGACTTCATAATGCCATGCACACGGTCAAGCAGTCCAGTGCCAGAGGCAGCAAAGCAACCCCAAAATATCAGGGAACCTCCACCATGTTTGACTGTAGGGTCCGTGATCTTTTCTTTGAATGCCTCTTTTTTACTCCTGTAAACTCTATGTTGATGCCTTTGCCAAAAAGCTCTACTTTTGTCTCATCTGACCAGAGAACATTCTTCCAAAACGTTTTAGGCTTTCTCAGGTATGTTTTGGCAAACTGCAGCCTGGCTTTTTATGTCTCGGGGTAAGAAGTGGGGTCTTCCTGGGTATCCTACCATACAGTCCCTTTTCATTCAGACGCCGATGGATAGTACGGGTTGACACTGTTGCACCCTCGGACTGCAGGGCAGCTTGAACTTGTGTGGATGTTAGTTGAGGTTCTTTATCCACCATCCGCACAATCTTGCGTTGAAATCTCTCGTCAATTTTTCTTTTCCATCCACATTTAGGGAGGTTAGCCATAGTGCCATGGGTTTTAAACTTCTTAATGACACTGCACACGGTAGACACAGGAACATTCAGGTGTTTGGAGATGGACTTGTAGCCTTGAGATTGCTCATGCTTCCTCACAATTTGGTTTCTCAAGTCCTCAGACAGTTCTTTGATCTTCTTTCTTTTCTCCATGCTCAATGTGGTACACACAAGGACACAGGACAGAGGTTGAGTCAACTTTAATCCATGTCAACTGGCTGCAAGTGTGATTTAGTTATTGCCAACACCTGTTAGGTGCCACAGGTAAGTTACAGGTGCTGTTAATTACACAAATTAGAGAAGCATCACATGATTTTTCTAACATTGCCAATACTTTTGTCCACCCCCTTTTTTATGTTTGGTGTGGAATTATATCCAATTTGGCTTTAGGACAATTCTTTTTGTGTTTTTTCATTGAAGACAAATTAAATGAAGATAATACCAAAGAATTTGTGATTGCAATCATTTTCAGGAAGAAACTGAGTATTATCTGACAGAATTGCAGGGGTGTCAATACTTTTGGCCACAACTGTAAGTCCATGTGAGTCTTTGCAAAATAATCAGGGGAAATACTCATTCAACTATTTACATGTAACACGAAACCGGGATCAACCATTAACACTTACTGATCCGGATCGCGTAGCAGCCTCAGGGTCCTGCATGGCGTTCGTAAGTGATGACATCACCCCAATACAAATTCCGGTCCAGGTGGCCTTGCAGGTGGTGGGGCTCAACATCTCTTCTCCCCACGAAAAACTCTACAGGGAGGCCTACCTCCCGGTCAAAGCCGTACCCAGTACCCAGGTTGAAGGCTGTAATTGTTCCTTTCTTCAGCTGTTCCACAGGCAATGGGGGCTGGGTGTGGGCAAAGGTGCGGGCCTGGTGGGTCTCCATCTCGTTTGCCCACCATGCCTCCCGTCGCCTCTGCCGCTCTGCTTCATCGTCCTGGTTGAACTGTGGCCTCCTGACTTGTTGCCAGGAGTACAGGGTCGGGTTTGAAGGACGGCTTTCATATCGCTGCGTTCCCATATCGACCCGGACTTGTTGTTGCTCCAGGCGATCGGCCCACCATAGCACGCGGGGCCCGGACGCCTCTGCACCGCCGGCTGCTCCTTTCTCTCGGTCCTCCTCCTCATAACTCGCCTGGTGGTTGAATCCATCCTCGACCTCCTCCACAACCAAGTCGGGCTTCTCGGAGAACCGGATCAGGTCTTCCGGTTCGGCACTCTCCTCCTCTCCGTCGGCACCAGGCTCACGGTTCTCTTGGCTGGATGGTGAAATGCTGGCCTCAGGTGGTTCAACCTCTCCGGTGGTGGAATCCGGTTCTGTGGGGGCGTAGTCCTCACCTGCTACCAAGTGCTCGGATTTTGGCTCTACCGATACCACCGGTGCCGAGTCTAGCTCCTGCCTTCATTGTCTTCCCACTCTGCGGCTCAGCTTTAGGATCATCTCGGCACTCCAATGCCGGACGGTCCATTCCACGGTCTCCTGAAGTCGGGCTCGCAGTTCCCGTAATGCTGCTCCCCACAACTCGACGTCCTCACCCTCAGTTTCTAGGGTAGGCACTCCTGGAGCAGCCAGGTCAGCCCGCAGGTCTTCCTCCACTTCACAGACCAAGTCTCTCAGTCTTAGGGCTGCCATCCTAACCAGGCCATGCTCGGGTAACAGGTATCATCACCCTGTTCATTTTTTATATTCCCGAACTGGTTCTTGACCCGCTCCCTTGGTTGTATGATGGCAAGGGGGGCTGGGAGACAATTTGGCACCTCTTGCATGGCCCTACTGCATTATGGGGCCGAGGCACGCTCCTGTGCGTGCACATAGTCTTTTATATATTCAGACCCGCTTAATTGGAAAAGTTCAGTCAATCAGCCCTTGAGTCTTTCCGGAACCAGACATTGCACTTCGTCAATCCTCGGCAGAGTGATGGGGCGGGGCTTATCTTCGCGCTCTTTTTTAGCCACGACGCTTTTCCCGCTCTGTGGCGCAGCAATGGTGGCCCAATTTTACAGTTCACGAAACAGTCAATAAAGTCCTATTTAAGCACACAGTTCCCTATTTTACTGGGCACAGGATCCTGTTCGTGACACCAGAAATGAGTCGGTCGACAGGGTAGGGGGTACTCGGATACCGGGACAGGTGGTTACTTCAGTGGGGATCACGGCTGGTCGGTTCCGGTACCGTGCCCTGGACCCTCAATGGCGGGTGGGGGTGATGATGATGATGGGGGAATTGTAACGTGACGCCACCTGTGGTACCTGGTAATAGGGTTACCAGCGCTGCGGCCATCCGCTGAAGTGATGGAAATGCAGCTTTGGTAGTACAGGTCCCCACAGGTGGAGCTTTACCTCAGGGCAGCGGGGTGGATGAGGGGAGTAGTAGTCCTCACCTCTGTGATGCTGTAGAGGCCCTCGAGGTGACGAATGAAAGGAGACCAGACACCAAATCAGCTCAAACAGTTCTTTACTTGCATCAGGTGAAATTGGTACACGGTACAGTCTGGGTTAACCGGGGGCCGTAGCCGCGTATTTTGGAGGATTTTCAGAGTCTATCAGAGGTGTCCTTAAAATTCCTCTCCTGGTCCTTTTCCCTTCTTTGCTCTGATGGCCTTCTGTACTCCCACTCGTGAGTCTAGTCTCTAGTCCTCGGGGTCTGCTGCCTAAAGTCTCTGTACTTCTCAGTGTCGTGAACCCAGCTACGGGACTGATGTTGGATTACTTGATGGGTGCTGTGGCTCCCTTATGTCGGGCCCACAGCCTGCCGGTCTGCGGTTCCGGTGTACCGGTGGTGACCTGGGTCTCCAGCTGGCTTCGACCAGTCCTGGAGTGGCCCCTTCTCCGTCTGGGTCACCCCTCTCCAAAGAGGGGCCCTCCTGTCACGGTTGCAGCGTCCCCTGCATCCGTCTTCTCTGCTGTCTTACACCATCGGACTGACTAGTCTCCTGTAACTCTTTGTCTCCCGCTCATCTAGGCTCCACCCCTGGGACCTAGTGAATATACGGTCCCCTGTACTAAGGTGGCCTACTGTATGGGTGTTGGGTTACAGACTCTGTAGGGTCCTCCATATCCACAGATATGGAGGCACTACACCTTCTGTTTGGGGTGCAGTACCTCCCTGTGACGCCTTGCGATAGGGGCGCCACACATCCCTGAAGCCTTGTGATGTCAATTGATACCAGTGTCCAAGCAGCATGTATAAATGATTGGTGGTGGCAGCCAGGGCCGGCTCCAGGTTTCTGTGGGCCCCGGGCGAAAGAGTCTCAGCGGGCCCTCTTAACCCATAATGATTTTATATATATATATATATATATATATATATATATATATATATATATATATATATATATATATATATATATAATATACATACACAGTATATAGATATATAATGTGAACCGTAATACATATATATATATATATACACTCCCCACAAACATAATCCATCTCTGAGCCTGTCTTCCCCTGTGCACTGGGTCTCCATGCCTTGTGCCTGTCTCCCCACTGTGCGCTGTCTCTCCCCTGTATGATGTTTCTCCCCCATGTGCGCTGTTTTCCCTCTGTGTCTCTCTCCCCATCTCCTTCCTTTCTGTGCACTCGCTAGCTCTCTTTTTCTCTCTATCTCCCTCTCTCCCAGAAACATTAATTTGGTAGCACCAGACACACACTGTGGAGTCCTGACTGGACACACACTGTGGAGCCCTGACCGGACACACACTGTGGAGCCCTGACCGGACACACACTGTGGAGCCCTGACCGGACACACACTGAGGAGTCCTGACCGGACACACACTGAGGAGTCCTGACCGGACACACACTGAGGAGCCCTGACCGGACACACACTGCGGAGCCCTGACCGGACACACACTGCGGAGCCCCGACCGGACACACACTGCGGAGCCCCGACCGGACACACACTGCGGAGCCCTGACCGGACACACACTGCGGAGCCCCGACCGGACACACACTGCGGAGCCCCGACCGGACACACACTGCGGAGCCCCGACCGGACACACACTGCGGAGCCCCGACCGGACACACACTGCGGAGCCCCGACCGGACACACACTGCGGAGCCCTGACTGGACACACACAGTGGACACACAGCAGAGCTCTGCTGTCCCCACTGCTGTGGGTCCCTGGGCGCTGTGTATTTGATCCTGTCCTGAAATGGGGGCCCATCATACATCAGCACATCAGGCAGTATCACACACAAGCTTAGATACAGCAGTCGATAACACACATAGCAGGCTTACATACATTAGCACATCAAGCAGTATCACACATGATTAATTTAGATACAGCAGTTCATCAGTCATTATCAAAAATAATAGGCTTAGATACAATAGAACATCAGTCAGTATTATACATAGCAGGCTTAGAAACAGCAGTTCATCAGTCAGTATCATATATATCACGCTTAGGCGGCCGTCACACGGTTCAATATCGCTAGCGATATTGTTAGTGATCACGTGCACGCGCGATCGCTAACAATATCGTTCACATCGCTGGTGAGATGTCACACAGGCAGACTCACCAGCGATGTGGATCCGCGATCTCGCTGGTAACTATGGTACACATCGGGTTACTAGGTGCCGCGCGGCGCTTAGTAACCCGACGTTTACCATAGATACCATCTCCCAGCATAGGCTCTGCCGCTGGGAGATCGTTCATGGTGGTGTCACACACCATGATGAGGCAGATTGATCAAGCGTTTATCGCTTGATATGAGCTCCGGCTCACCAATCTGCGATGTCACGATCAAGCGATTTTACATAGTAAAATCGCTTGATCGCACGCAGCGATGCACAAACTATATCGCTTAAGAGATCAAAAAGCAGATCGCATAAATGATATCGTGCATTAAATTGAACCGTGTGACGGCCGCCTTAGATACATCAGCACATCAGGCTGCAGTATCACACATAATAGGCTTAGATACATTGGAACATCACTCAATATTATGCATAGCAGGCTTAGCTTAGAGCAGGAATTGTCACACATGGTAGTCTTGGAAACAGGGTTAAGTAGTATCACACATGATAGGCTTAGATACATTAGTACTGTACTTGGATACAGCAGTTCATCACTCCTGTGTGCTGCTGCTGCAGCCCTCCCCTCCTGCTCTCCCTGCTACTCTCCCTCCCGTTCTGCCTTCTAACCTGTGTGGGAGAAGGTGATATCCATGATCCATCAGATCGGACAGTCACTATGCCTGAGCCAGGAGCTGAGCTCTATATGATCTCCTGACCTGCACTTCCTGCCAGAGACCATAGAGCTCCCGCTCAGTGCAGATCGGCATAGTGACTGTCAGATATCTGCCGCACAGGTCAGGAGAGGGGGTCTGCAGCAGCACACAGGGGGCTCCAGGAGGCCAACTGTCAGGGGCACATATTCATTGCCCAATGGCCCACTGCCACTGGAAAATACAGGACAGGGGACGCTGTTCTGTGGCAGATGGCTTGGGCCCCCCAGGCAGCTCTGGGCCCCCCAGATAATTCTGGGCCCCGGCTCTTGCCCGGGTAAGCCGGGTGCTGACGCCGGCCCTGGTGGCAGCTGTCACAATCTCCACACTGCACTGCCTTGACTGTTTTGTATGTTGATGTTTCTGATATCTGGGGGGAGCTGTGTTGTCAGTCTTGTTATGTTCTGATTTATTTTCCATGCTGGTTCTGGGAATAGTGAAATCACTCAGGTGTTGCTACTTCCAGTGATTACTCCGCTTCTTAAGTATGCAGCTTTCTACAGTTTGATGCCATTCGTGCACCTTGCATGAAGTGGTTTGGACCTCTGTGCTTATCCTGATCTCTGTTATCTTACCCAGACTGAACTTGGTTTCTCTTTGCCAGATTTTTTTTACAAAAAAATCACCATAGCCAACCTAATACTAAATGCACAAACAGGGTGCAGAGTACCTCCTAATATAGAGCTGGATCCAGCCCTGGTGCATAATGCTGATAGAACAGCCATTCACAGCCTTCCAAATGGAGGGGAGCAGCTGCTTGCATGAGACACAGACTAATGAGGCATGCGTAGGGATCCTGTCACATAGATAAGTGAGAAACAACTAACACCTCACAATTTTTATGCACATTTCATACATTTTTTGTAAGGTGTAGTGGGGCCTTCTAATTTTAGGTGATACATTGGAGAGCCTGTTTTGTGAGATGCACTCGTATAGTGTTAACTAGCACGCCCTACCTGGTGTTACTAATAGGCTTTTGTTCAGACACTGTGTATACACTCATGCAGTGTTAATTAGCCCGCCCAACCTGGCATCACTAATAGGCTCTTGTTCAGACACTGTATCTCACTTATCTATGTGACAGGCTCCCTACGCATGCCTCATTAGTGTGCATCTCATGCAAACAGCTGCTCCCCTCCATTTGGATGGCTGTGAGTGGCTGTTCTATCAGCATTATGCACCAGGGCTGCACCCATCTCTGTATTAGAATGCTCTCTGCACACAGTTTCTGTATTAAGTATTAGGTTGGCTGTGGTGAGTCTTTTGAAATTTTTCTTTGGTTTTCTGATTTTTTTTTTTAACCTCTGGACCATTCTGTTTAAGCCTATGTTTATTCCTTTATTCCTGGTATACCTAACCTTTGCTTGTTTTTTTGAGCATGTCGCTGGCTACTCCTGGCACGGTGACCTCTTCTGGAACTAACCCCAGATTGCCTAAACACTCTGCCATCTCTATCCCAGTAAGTCGTGATTGTGTCATCTTAGTCTGTTTGTTGTGACTCTGCACATTCCGTCTCACCTTGTTACTGTAGTGACTAGTGTCACAGCAGCGACATTTTCTTGGGTTATTGCAGAGCTTGGCAGTGACCATAACGAAGCATATACATCTGATCTCCCCGGATGGCTGTATGACCAAAATGATGACCGGAGTGTTCCTGTTAAACAGCACCCTCATAAAAATATTGGCTGCAAACTGTACATGGATTAAGTGTGGTGAGTCAGCTCCACAATTTTTTATTTAAATAGGTCCAAAAAGATTTCATAATACAGAGCTTCAAATCTACCAAGAGTCTCGTTCTTGGCTCGTCTATCTTCTATTTTTTTACTTTTGGGGTCAAGCGTTTTTTTATTTTTTTTCAACATAGTGCTGAGGTGCCGGCTACACAGGGCCTTGGTAGTTGTCTTGGTTTGACCAAGCTCAGCCCGGCTGATTCCCTAGTGCAAAAGTAAAGCCAAGAGATGACTTCAGTGAGGGCCAAGACAGACAAAGAGTCAATCAAGCGTTTCAACGATGATTTACTTAAACATTCTTGTGAAACTCGGGCACTCAACTTAAATGTTACTTTCCTGGGTTTATTTATATAATGCAATTTGTCACAGACTGCTCCCTTCATCTCTGTATCTCTAGACTCTCGTACTCTTCCTTCAGCAACACAGTGTCCAACTGTAAGTTCATATAGTCTTACTTGGCTCCATCCCTGTCCCACATACAGGGATCCTTCCAGAGGAACAATCAGGGCTACCGTCAGACAAAGGTGGCTTCACCGCTGGCACCGTAATGACCCGTTCACCCGAGTCTATGCTAAGGTCCACTGATCTGGTACCGGATGAGTCAGTTGCTGTCTGGGGGTCCATCTGAGGCAGGGGGCGAGCACCCATGCATGGAGCAGCACACTCACATCCAGCTTTCATGTTCCCCTATTGCCGTGCTGAAATCCCAGGGTAACCCGAAGGGTCTGATCTAATCTGAGATGAGAATGCAGTTCCTGTTTCAATTTTCCTCTCGGGACTCTCCTCCCAAATCTACACTGTAGGCCCTTTATGTTGACCAAGCCCCAACCCTAAGGGGTATCACTAATTGTTAATAACAACCCCCGCAACTCAACAAGACCAGAAAGAAGTCTTCACCTTGGCCACTAGATGGCCATAAACATGTGATTACACTAAATAATTACACCTAATTGCAAATTGTTCCAATTCATACATACAGTATATACACAGTACTCTCCCAAGCAGGGTGACCCTAGACCTCTTATAATAATTGTTGGCAGCGGCTCATTGAGGATACTCTTAAAGCATGTTGACAACAGAACAGAGCTTTAATTAGCAATAAACAGGCACAGATATGATAGGCTTTGCGGAATCAGGAATATACATATCTTAAGTGTCTCTGTGCAGCATCAGCAGGCTGCTTCTCCTCTCATGCACAGACACAGGAAACTGGGTACAGTCACATGGTCTTTCCTGTGTGTGAGCCTCTGGGAGTGTTTTTTTTTTTTATCTACCTTTATAGACAACGCACAAACCTAGCAATAGAACACTTACACATACAGGAATGGAGTTGTTGCACTAAACATATTCCAACACCCCCACTCAGCATCTACTTATCCTGTTAATACCATTGCAGTTCTGAAGTCCTCAAACTTGGCTCTTGGCAATGGTTTTGTCATACTATCAGCTAACATCTTGTGAGACTCGCAATAAACAAACTCTAGTGAACCACATTCCACTAAGTCACGTAAGTGGTGATGTTTAATGTCAATGTGCTTAGTCCTTGCACTAATTCTCTCACTGTTGGTAAGTTTAATGCATCCTTGGTTGTCCTCATATATAAAAGTGCCCCCACTGCTTGTCTGTAATCCTCATTGCTGGAGTTTTAACAAACCTTTGGCTTCTGAGAGCTTTTTCTTTGTAGTAGCTCCATAAGCTCGCATGACTGGAGTTGGTGAAGGGACTCCATCTCTTCATTAGCGGCATTTATCCACTTCTGCTTCTCGTGGACAGGCAGTTTTTGCATTTCTTGCCATGACTGTGGCTCTGGTACAGGAAGGGTTCTGACCATATAAGAAAGGCGCCTAGCTGGGACACCTTTGTTTGGTCTTTCTGATCTTCTGACTGGAGGTTGACTTGGTTCTTCTGTTTCTTCTTTGCTGGCTTCAAAGCTTATTGTTTTCTTTTTCAGTGTCTGGGTTTGGTGACTGAGATTCTTGTTCTTGTTTCTTGGCTTGAATGGCTGCTGTAACTTCATGGAATTTGAGCAAAACAGAGTTCCAATCAATTACTACGTCTCTGCTGATTGTTACTGTGTTGGTCTCTGGGTGCAGGATTCTGTATCTTTTTTGAGTTTAGCTATAGCCGACCAGGACTCCTTGCTTGGCATTTGATTCCCACTTAGAACGTTTTAATTTGGGAACATACACAAAGATTTTGCTTCCAAATATCCTGAGGTGCTTCAGGTTCGGCTTCTCACAGTTCCATAGCTCATATGGCGCTTTATTCGTGGCTTTACCTGGCAGTCTGTTTTGAAGATAGCAAGCTGCCATGATGGCTTCTCCCCAACACGTTGTAGGTAGATTTGCATCAAACAACATACTTCTTCCACTTTCACAGAGAGTGCGGTTCTTTCTCTCTGCAATGCCATTCTGTTCTGGGTTGTATGGAATGGTAGTCTGGAACACGATTCCATTTTTTTTTTAAATGTTTCGAACCTTACCACTTGTATATTCAGTCCCATTATGTGATCGCAGGGCTTTTGGCATTCTTCCAGATTTGTTAAACATTACGGCAAGATATTCTTCAAGTTTCTGTGGAACTTCATCCTTACTGTGAAGCACGTAGGCAACTGTATATCTGGAGTAGTCATCAATAAATGTGAGAAAATATCTCTTCTTGCTTGGAGTTTGAACACTCATTAGACCGCAAACATCTGTATGTATCAAATCCAGTGGCTGTGCAGGTCTAGTGTTGCTTACTTTAGGAAAGGATTTTCTGGACATTTTTTTCCTTTAAGACAGCTAGTGCACTTCATCATTTGACTACATTGCTTGATTTCAACACCATTTGCAAGATTGACCTAGCTTCCTTACTTCTTCTGGGTCTCTGTGCCCAAGATGTCTGTGCCATACATGGATAAAGTCCTTATGCAGTTCTTGTCTAGCACTGTACACTCTTTCTTTGCATTTTAGCTGATAAAGTTCATTTTGGATTTTTCCTTCTGCAAGGGTGTGACCCTCCTTTGATGTAATGCAGCTGTTGTCATTACAAGTAACTATATTCCCTTTTTGCAAAATCTTCTTTACAGACAGAAGATTGATTTTAAGACTGGGAACATAGAGAATATTCTTTACTGGGATCTTTCTGCTTTGTCCAGGAAACTGGACAGTCGAGGTAGCCGTCTCCTACTCCTTCTGAAGTCATATATTGACCATTAGCTAATATGGCCTTTTATGACTTGCTTTTATTAAGGTCAGTTAAGATGTCCTTATCATTTGTCATATGGCTACTAGCACCAGAGTCTATACACCATATATGCCTTGCAGATGAGCCTGTACTGGTATTAAATGCAGCTTCAACACATGCAGAATCTTCCTTTACAGCTGTTTTAACCCTTTGATGAATGTTCTGCTTTTTAAACTGACCCATTCTTGCTTTCCAAATTCTGCAGTCTGCTTTAAGGTGGCCAGGCTTTTTACAGACAAAACATTTGCGAGTTTCCCTTAGATTGCTCTTATTTTTAGGAAAGTTCTGTGTCTTTAATGCTGTCTCTGCTTTGGATTCATTACTGCTGCTTACATTCTGCTTCTTTTGCTTGAATTCATCTACAAGCTTGCCTTTGACATATTCTAGTGTGAGCTCATCATCTGGCCATGCATCTAATGCAGTGACAAGTGTGTCATAACTTTCTGGAAGACCACTTCATAGCAGTGCAGCAACATGAAAGTCTTTAATTTCTTCTCCAATACCCCTGAGACGCTCCACAATCTCTAGGGTCTTTCTTATATAGTCCTGCATATTCTGGCCATCACTTAGCTTAGACTACTAGTACAGCTTTCTCATGAGATAAAGCTAGGATTTGATCTTTCATGCACTTTCTGTAACTCATCACACATCTTCTTTGCAGTTGCACACTTGCATATATGCACAATTTGATCATCATCTACACTGAGGGAGATAGTGCTTTGTGCTTTCTGATCCTTCTCTACCCGGTCATCTGGTAATGGATGAAGCACTTGTTCCTGTGTATATTTCCACGTACCTTCTCTTATGAGCAGCATCTTCACCTTGAATTTCCAGGACTGATAATTCTGATTGGTGAGACTTTGCACTGAGAACTTGCAGTGATTCCAGCTTGTGGACATCTTCTCTGTTGCTCTGTGCTGCTTTTGCTTTGAGCTTCTGTTGCTGTATTACTCTCCTGTGTCACTCTATGCTCTGTGTCATTCCTGGGGTTCTGTGTCACGCTGGGCCCATAACCTGTTGGCAGCGGATCATTCAGGATACTCTCAAAGCATATTGACAACAGAACAGAGCTTTAATTAGCAATAAATAGGTACAGATATGATAGGCTTTGTGGAATCAGGAATATACATATCTTAAGTGTCTCTGTGCAGCATCAGCAGGCTGCTTCTCCTCTCATGGACAGATACAGGAGGAAACTGGGTACAGTCACATGGTCTTTCCTGTGTGTGAGACTCTGGGAGTGTTTTTTTTTCATTCTAACTTTATAAACAATGCATTATCCTAGCAATAGAACACTGCATATACAGGAATGGAGTTGTTGCACTAAACATATTCCAACAATAATGTTTTATAGGTTACATTTCCACGTTGCATTTATCCTGTGTTCTTGCAACATTTTCCGGTCCCAACCAAGAGAATGAGATTTCTGAAATTTCATGCACTTATTTTATTTTTTCCTTGCAGATTTGAAGCAGTTTCAGTTCTGCAGCACGTCAGTCTGTGGCTCCCCAGTGGTCGAGTTGTCACAGTTGCCTCCTTCACCTGGGGTGACATCATGCTTGGAAGCAGGAGGAGATCCTCATGTGAGGTAAACCACAGCATGCACACCCAAATTCTGACTCCAGGCATGAAGGGGGAGCTCTACACCCGATTTCAGGGGAGCTGCCCTGTTTCCGGCACGGAGGAGGGGTTGGGGAGAATGTCTGAGGAGGGAGAGAGAGAAGTAGACACAGGAGAATGAGCTCTGGGGAATGGAGCTGCCGAAAGCTCACCCGAGAGAGGCGCTATGGAGGACTCCAGAGTCCTGGGTTGTGCGGGTACTGCAAGTCCCGACAACCGAATCTGGAGGACAGAAGACTGCAAGTTTCCTGGCCGCACTAGAGACCCGGCGGCACAACAACAGCATAGCGAGAGCCAAGAGCTGCCATCAGCATGGCAGTACCTGTGATAGGCTTGTGCTGTCTGCCATACGGGAGCAAGGGCAAGAGAGCAGGAAGAGGGCCGCAGGGTAGCTCACAGGCTGCCAGGACCCCAAACTGAGAGCGCAGCAGGAAGGCCTCCAAACCCACCTGGCGAGATAGATCCCAAATGCTTCCAGGCTGACCGGACCCTTCTGGACCTGGTAACCAGTGCCCCTGGACTGCACCTCGTTTTGCCAAGTAAAGAAACTGCACCCCTTTGTGTCCTCCCATTATTTCCAGCGCCCTCCTTGCCTGCTCCCGCAGCCCAACTACAACTACTATCCTCCCAAAAGACTCTCACAGCATATCCCTGGGCCCCGCTCCACCTGTGGAGAGCGATACCATCCCAGCTGCCACAATACCATCCCCTGGGGCTCATCCAAACAGCGTCGGCCATCCCTGGCCAAATACCACAGGTGGCGTCACAAAAAGACTCATATCTCCTGTAAATAACCCCCATCACTGCACGTCCAGGGCCATGGAGCTGAGCCACAGCCACCGTGACCACCCTGAAGTATCACCAGCCCGGCTACCGAGTACCCCACGGCCCTTGCTGCTGTTGCAAATCCTTTCAGCATTTTTGCAGCATTTTTTACCCCTTTTAATGAATAAGATAAAAAGGCATCAGAAACAAATGCAAAAGATGCATTTTTCATTGCAATTTTTGATGCAAAAATGTCTGCAGCAAATTACCCATAAAATTGTAAAATACATTTGTTTTTTTATATATATTTTTAATAGTTTTTTTTATTTTGCGGACAATGTGTGAGCATAAACACTCATATTATGCATGTAGTATGGTAATTCCTTTTTGTGATGCATTATGATTGTTATTATCAATTTGATTACCAATATGGCAGTTCTGAGGGACCTCATTAGGTCTCAATGCTGTGATATCTGTGGGACCTCATTGGGTCTCGGTGCTGTGAAATCTGGGGGACCTCATTAAGTCTCAAAGCTGTGAAATCTGGGGGACCTCATTAGGTCTCTGTGCTGTGACATCTGGGGGACCTCATTAGGTCTCTGTGCTGTGAAATCTGGGGGACCTCATTGAGTCTCTGTGTTATGAAAGCTGGGGGACCTCATTGGAACTCTGTGTTGTGACATCTGGGGGACCTCATTGGGTCTCTGTGTTGTGAAATCTGGGGGACCTCATTGGGTCTCTGCTGTGAAATCTGGGGGACCTCATTGGGTCTCTGTGCTGTGAAATCTGGGGGACCTCATTGGGTCTCTGTGTTGTGAAATCTGGGGGAATTCATTTAGTGCCAGTGCTGTGATATCTGGGGGACCTCATTGGGTCTCTGCTATGAAATCTGGGGGACCTCATTAGGTCTCTGTGCTGTGAAATCTGGGGGACTTCATTGGGTGCTAGTGCTGTGATATCTGGGGGACTTCATTGGGTCTCTGCTGTGAAATCTGGGGGACCTCATTGGGTCTCTGTGTGTGAAATCTGGGGGACCTCATTGGGTCTCAGTGCTGTGATATCTGGGGGACCTCACTGGGTCTCAATGCTGTGAAATCTGGGGGACCTCATTGGGTTTCAGTGCTGTGAAATCTGGGGGACCCAATTAGGTCTCTGTGCTGTGAAATCTGGGGGACCTCATTTAGGTCTCAATGCTGTAAAATCTGGGGGACCTCATTAGGTCTCAATGCTGTAAAATCTGGGGGACCTCATTGGGTCTCTTGTGCTGTGACATCTGAGGGACCTCATTTGGGTCTCGTACTGTGAAATCTGGGGGACCTCATTGAGTCTCTGTGTATGAAAGCTGGGGGACCTCATTGGAACTCTGTGTTGTGACAATCTGGGGGACCTCATTGGGTCTCTGTGTGTGAAATCTGGGGGAACTCATTGGGTTCTGCTGTGAAATCTGGGGGACCTCATTGGGTCTCTGTGTGTGAAATCTGGGGGACCTCATTGGGTCTCTGTGTTGTGAAATCTGGGGGAATTCATTTAGTGCCAGTGCTGTGATATCTGGGGGACTCATTGGGTCTCTGCTATGAAATCTGGGGGACCTCATTAGGTCTCTGTGCTGTGAAATCTGGGGGACTTATGGGTGCTAGTGCTGTGATATCTGGGGGACTTCATTGGGTCTCTGCTGTGAAATCTGGGGGACCTCATTGGGTTCAGTGTGTGAAATCTGGGGGACCTCAATTGGGTCTCAGTGCTGTGAATCTGGGGGACCTCACTGGTCTCAATGCTGTGAAATCTGGGGGACCTCATTGGGTTTCAGTGCTGTAAAATCTGGGGACCCATTAGGTCTCTGTGCTGTGAATCTGGGGACCTCATTAGGTCTCAATGCTGTAAAATCTGGGGACCTCATTAGGTCTCAATGCTGTAAATCTTGGGGTACCTCATTGGGTCTCTTGCTGTGAATCTGAGGACTCATTGGTCTCAGTATGTGAAATTGGGGACCTCATTAGGTCTCTGTGTTGTGACATCTGGGGGTCCTCATTGGGTCTCTGTGTTGTACATCTGGGGACCTCATTGGGTCTGTGTTGTGAATCTGGGGGACTCATTGGGTCTCTGTGCTGTGAAATCTGGGGACCTCATTAGGTCTCTGTGTTGTGAAATCTGGGGGACTTCATTGGGTCTCTATGCTGTGAAATCTGGGGGACCTCATTGGGTCTCTGTGTTGTGAAATCTGCGGACCTCATTGGGTCTCTGTGTGTGATATCTGGGGGACCTCATTGGGTCTCTGTGTTGTGAAATCTGGGGGACCTCATTGGGTCTCTGTGCTGTGAAATCTGGGGACTCATTGGGTCTCTGTGCTGTGAATCTGGGGGACTTCATTGGGTGCCAGTGCTGTGAAATCTGGGGGACATCATTGGGTCTCTGCTATGAAATCTGGGGGACCTCATTGGGTATCTATGCTGTGAAATCTGGGGGACCTCATTGGGTCTCTGTGTTGTGAAATCTGGGGGACCTCATTGGGTCTCAGTGCTGTGATATCTGGGGGACCTCATTGGGTCTCTGCTATGAAATCAGGGGGACCGCATTACGTCTCTGTGCTGTGAAATCTGGGGAACTTCATTGGGTGCCAGTGCTGTGATATCTGGGGGACCTCATTGGGTCTCTGCGGTGAAATTTGGGGGACCTCATTGGGTCTCAGTGCTGTGAAATCTTGGGACCTCATTAGGTCTCTGTGCTGTGAAATCTGGGGGGACCTCATTGGGTCTCTATGCTGTGAAATCTGGGGGACCTCATTGGGTCTCTCTGCTGTGGAATCTGGGGGGACCTCATTGGGTCTCTGTGCTGTGAAATCTGGGTGACGTCTTTGGGTGCCAGTGCTGTGAAATCTGGGGGACATCATTGGGTCTCTGCTATGATATCTGCGGGACCTCATTGGGTCTCTGTGCTGTGAAATCTGGGGGAACTTATTGGGTCTCTGTGCTGTGAAATCTTGGGACCTCATTAGGTCTCTGGGCTGTGAAATCTGGGGGACCTCATTGGGTCTCTATGCTGTGAAATCTGGGGGACCTCATTGGGTCTCTGTGCTGTGAAATCTGGGGGAATTCATTTAGTGCCAGTGCTGTGATATCTGGGGGACCTCATTGGGTCTCTGCTATGAAATCTGGGGGACCTTATTAGGTCTCTGTGCTGTGAAATCTGGGGGACCTCATTGGGTCTCAGTGCTGTGATATCTGGGGATCTAATTGGGTCTCAATGCTGTGAAATCTGGGGACCTCATTGGGTCTCTGCTATGAAATCTGGGGGACCTCATTAGGTCTCTGTGCTGTGAAATCTGGGGGACCTCATTGGGTCTCAGTGCTGTGATATCTGGGGGATCTAATTGGGTCTCAGTGCTGTGATATCTGGGGGACCCCAGTAGGTCTCTGTGTTGTGACATCTGGGGCACCTCATTGGATCTCAATGCTGTGAAATCTGGGGGACCTCATTAGGTCTCAGTGCTGTGAAATCTGGGGGACCTTATTGGGTCTCAGTGCTGTGAAATCTGGGAGACCTCATTAGGTCTCAATGCTGTGAAATCAAGGGGACCTCAATGGGGCTCTTTGCTGTGACATCTGTGGGACCTCATTGGGTCTCGGTGCTGCGAAATCTGGGGGAACTCATTAAGTCTCTGTGTTGTGACATCTGGGGGACCTCATTAGGTGTCTGTGCTGTGAAATCTGGGGGGACCTCATTGGGTCTCTGTGTTGTGAAATCTGGGGGACCTCATTGGGTCTCTGTGCTGTGAAATCTAGGGAACTTATTGGGTCTGTGTTGTAAAATCTGGGGACCTTATTAGGTCTCTGTGCTGTGAAATCTGGGGGAACTTATTGGGTGTCTGTGTTGTGAAATCTGAGAGACCTCATTGGGTCTCTGTGCTGTAAAATCTGGGGGACCTCATTGGGTCTCTGTGCTGTGAAATCTGGGGGACCTCATTGGGTCTCTGTGCTGTAAAATCTGGGGGACCTCATTGGGTCTCTGTGCTGTAAAATCTGGGGGACCTCATTGGGTCTCTGTGCTGTGAAATCTGGGGGACCTCATTGGGTCTCTGTGCTGTGAAATCTGGGGGACCTCATTAGGTCTCTGTGCTGTGAAATCTGGGGGACCTCATTAGGTCTCTGTGCTGTGAAATCTGGGGTACTTCATTGGGTCTCAGTGCTGTGATATCTGGGGGACCTCATTGGGTCTCTGCTGTGAAATTAGGGGGACCTCATTGGGTCTCTGTGCTTTGAAATCTGGGGGACCTCATTTGGTACCAGTGCTGTGATATCTTGGTGACCTCATTGGGTCTCTGTTGTGAAATCTCGGGGACCTCAGTGGGTCTCTGCTGTGAAATCTGGGGGACCTCATTTGGGTCTCTGTGCTGTGAAATCTGGGGGACCTCATTGGGTGCCAGTGCTGTGATATCTGGGGGACCTCATTAGGTCTCTGCTGTGAAATCTGGGGGACCTCATTGGGTCTCTGCCGGGAAATATGTGGTCCTCCTTTGGGTCTCTGTGTGGTGAAATATGGGGGACCTCATTGGGTCTAAGTGCTGCGACATCTTGGGGACCTCATTTGGTTTCAGTGCTGTGAAATCTGGGGGACTTCATTGGGTCCCTGTGCTGTGACAACTGGAACGTAAAATTACAAAGTGATTCTATACTGTTGGTGGTTAATAAGTGGATGTTTGTACTTACCTGACCACGTTGTTGTTGTTTTGTCTATTTTATGTTGCACACTCTTTGCACTTAATGAATAACTTAGGACTTGATTTTGGGTTACCAACTCGATTCTGTCTACATTGTCATTAGTGTTCCAATTTATACGTTCCCAAAGGGTGCAGGGCGAAATTTTCTGTAAAACAACCAGCAAATAAATGGGTTGAAATCAATGACCTATATCTAAAAAACCGGAAAAAAGATAAAACACTTTCTGCTATTCATAGATTTCAACTTCAGCTTTTTGGGGTTTAAAAGAGACAGGAAATAGCGCACCATGATAGGAGGGTAAATGAAACACCCTATGGTGGAAAATTTGGGGTCCAGAAGGAAAAAAAGAAGGACAAACCTTAGTCCTTTTCCCATATACTGTTAAAACAGTTCTCTTTCTAAAAAAGGAGCACCAAACAAAGCAAACCGTTCACCTCATCTATTGGCCCCCTTTACTTTTTGTGCCCCCCTGTTACCCTGACCCTGAAGTTGCCGCTAAAGTGCCCCCGAATTTGGAAAGACCTGGGAACTAAAAGGGTCCCCCTAGGGCCGAGTTTCCCGATCACGGGTTCCCCCAAAATTCCTCCTATCCCCTCCGGTCCCACCAAATTTCGAAGAACGTGAATTGGAGGGTCCCATTTGGGGGGTTAAAATTTTAATCCCGAAGAAGAGTCCCAAGTACGTGATAAAGAAAGCACCATAGGTTGACCAACCTATGAAATAACATTGGATTTTAAGACGTAGACGGCAAACCGGATGAAAGGGTTAAACCGTTGGGGCCAAACCCGGGGAAATTTTGGGGATTATCAATTCCAATTCTTGGAAAACAACCAATGTTGTCTTACACGTCCGGACCGGGTGCATTTGCATTCACGAATACTTTGTACGTCAAGACCCCCAACATCTCATGACCTCCCCGCCCCGTTGGGAAAATGGGTATCACAGAAGGAACTCCGGGGCTATCCCTATTTTTCCTGTGACCCAAGGAAAAAGGGAACGGTGATTAGGTCGGGACTATTTTAAACAATTCTGGCCCCGGTGAATAATCAAACCCTGATTCGGCCCAAAAATAGTAGATAAATTTTATTTATTTTGGGGAAAAACATGAAATTGAAGGAGGAAAGGGGAAACCCCCCCAATTTCCAAAAGGGGGACAAAACTTCCAAATTTTACCAATATTTTTCCGATCAGAAACCACATCGGGAATTTGGCCAAACCAATACTCCAAACCCCAACACGGTGCCATTTTAAATTTAAATTCTGGCAGTTAAAAAAACGACACTTTCAGGAAACTAATCAAACTAAACCCTCACCCTTTCTGTCACCCTTTAAAAGATTATTTTTAAATTCCTTTTTTCCTGTTTTTTCTCTCGATAAAATCCAAAAAACCCTGTGCAACCTTAGCTTACACGGGCCAGCAGAACATTCCCCGGGAGAATGTCCTTATTACCCAAACCCTAGACCAAAAGGAAAAAATAAAAAATTTACATTATGGGATGCCCTCCAAACTGATTCGACTAATAAGAAACAACGAAAAGGATAAAAAAGCCCCAAAGGACAGAACAGGGCCCCCCTGGATACACCATTAAAACCGGCCTCCAAATAAAGGTACAAGGGCCCCTTAAGATGTATGGGTTTAAGCCTCCCCGCCCCCAAAGCCTTCACCCCACGAATTGTAAGGTGATGTAGGATGATTAAACTCCAAAAACAAGGCCCACACACCCTGCCGTTGAGACCTTGGCTTTGTTTCAAGTGAAGCTCCCGGGTCTGTATCCCGAGGTGGGGCCCCCAACCAGTAATTTTCAAAAAATTTATAGCCAAACTCCATTACCTCTTTCTTCTTGGGGGCAGAAACTTCCAAAAAAAGGGCCTCCCCCCATTCCCCAAAAAGGGTTGAGGAATCAGGCCCACCCCCTTTTTGGATATACACTTTGAATTCCTTGTGCTGAGAAGGCCCGAAACCAAAACGCGCTACTGGGTAAAAAGCGGTTATACATTTTGACCGCCAATTCTTATGTTGATAGTGGGAAGAGATAGAAACCAAAAGATTAATTTCGGAAAGTTTAACCACAAAAAAGGTAATGATTGTCTTGTCCGGCTCGTTACGGGAAAAAACGTTACTTTCGGTACAGAAAACCCCAAAGGCGGTTGCGTCCAAAATTGTACTTGAAGGTGCTTTACTCTTTAAATTTAGATAAACTTATGTCCCGTAATAAAAATTAAAACCTGTGACAGAAACTATCTTCCAACTTGAAAGTAAGAATACAAGTAAAAAACAATCTTTTGCACAAGTGGACATAGGCTAATTGAAAGGGTTTGGGAAAACCATCCATTTGAGACGGCCCTTTAGAGGATTAAAACGCTCCGGTTTCCCCCCCACACCCCTCGCCTAAAAAATTCCCCCCATCCAATCCAATTGGGGGAAAACATTTTACCACCCCTATTACCCTCTATAAAAAAACGAGATGGGGTACTAGGGCGAATTTTTTAACTCGGAAAAAGCAAAGGTCAGGGTTCTTAGACCCGGGCCCAACCCGGGACAGTGAGGTGATGGTGGTATTTTTTGGGTAAGACTCGGAAAGAACCCATGTTTATCTTTTACCCCCCGTTTGAAAACCCTGCCTTTGGGATTTCAACCAGGTCGGGATCTGCCAACCGGGGGGGTTTTCCACCCCCAGGGGAAAACATCCAACCCCCTTGAAAGTGCCCTTCCCCGGTTCCTGGTTCCAACAATCACGGGAACTCAAAATCTCCTTCCCAAGCCCCCGGCCTCTAACCGTTCTTTTGGTAATTCTGGCCCAAAGACAAGGGCACTGGCCGTCAAATCCCCAAGTTAATCTTCTGAGCGGCCCAACCGTTTTTTCCCCAGAACCCCGGGGTGAGCACCCGGTCTAAACCGGCTTTTAACTCCACGTGCTTTTCCCCCTTTCCTTGCACAAAACCCTTTTGTCCCCTCTCACAAAGCGACACCTCCCCAACTGGGGCGGCCCACTTCCAGGAGCTTTTTGATGCGTGAAACCCAGTGTTGGGGAAAAAGGATTTTCAATTGAGTAAATACCACGGGGGGGGGCCCCCCCCCAACCGTTAGGGGCCCCCGGATCCCATGGGGGGGAACGGCCCCATAACCCCCTTTCCCACACCAAAAACTTTCTTCCCCAAGGTACCAGGAAAAAAGAATTTAATGCGTTTACTATTTTACATTACTTTTCCTTCTGATCCTGGAACGTACCTCCCGGACCTCCCCAAACCAGGAACACCAAGGAACTCATGCACAAGGCCTATTCCCCTTTGCCCCGGGGTTCCTGCACTGCCAAAGAAAGGGCCCCCATGGCGATCAAGCCAACCGGCAAGCCCTCGCTCCAAAGATGCAAAAGCCCTTCCGACGCCGGCCTTCCCTCTTGCGTGGGGCACCCACCTGGAAACGCAATGTTCCGCCCCGTCCTGGGGGAGAGGGCCACCGAACACCCAAAGCACATTGGGGTTTTCCCATTAGGGAGAGCCATGGCGTGAAAATTCATTTCCCCGCGCCCGGGAATTTGGTCCTGGGCCGGAAGAAGGAAGGGGGGCCCGGGAGGCAGACATAAACCAGGCCCCTGCAACTAGTGTTGCCTAGCCAAAATAAATAACCGGCCCTTTGACCGTACCCTTTTTCACCACGGAATGCAGGGGGAACATACATGTAAAGGGCCTTTCCCTTCTGCCCCCAATACAACACATTTCCTCGCCCTTAAAAAACCCCCTTTTTAGGGAACCCCAACAAACTTGACAGTGCAGGAAACAGCCAACGAAAATACCCAAGAAAATGTTTTTCTTGCATTACGTGTTTGTTTGTAATGCCCTGGGCGGGCGATTACCCTTGGGCACACAAACCCTTTGCTTTTAAATTCCCAGGTATTTTTGGGGAGGCACAAAGGAGCTTTTTTTACCCTTTTTAAAGGGGCTCCCCGGGGGGCCTGTTAATTCTAAATACATTTAATTTTCCCCCAGACCTCGTTTCCTTTGACCCAAAAATTCTCTGCTTAATCAATGGAGATTCCGCCTACCTCCCCACCTCAAGACACAATAAAAAACCCTGGATATAACATAATTGCACGATAAGGAATAAACAACCTCGTTCTGTTTAACATTAAAAAAGAGGGGAAAAGAAAAACACCTGAATGGGGGAGGAATGAAACTCCTATTGGGGGGGCCCCTTCTGGGTCTAAACCCCCAGGACGGTGTTACCGAGACAGGCCTTCCCAGCCCTTTCCCCAGAGGGAATAAAAAAAATTTTAAAAGAAAAAAGGGGTGAAAAAACCCGTCCCAACCTAGGATTGGCACCGGGGACCTCTGCGGTATGGTCACCTAGATGTGGCACCTAAAGCCCCGTTTGAGGAGCAGCCAGGGGCCCCTGGGGTGTAGTAGTAGGTGATGGTTTGGGTTTGAGTGAGAGGCGAAGCAGAAAGAAACAAGGGGGAGATGAAGTGCAGTCTTTACCTTTACTGAAAGAAAGTACAAGTTGTATCTATGTAATGTTACTAGCTACAGGGTCCAATCTGTCTAGAAGCAGCTGGAGTCCACTCCAGTAAGTGGGGAGAATATGCCTTCCTTTTGTGCTTGCCTTTGGGGATTCAGCAGCTTGTGAACTGATCTGTCCTCCCTGTTTTTCTTCTCAGTAACAGCTCAAGCCAGCAGCCATTGTGAACTCTTTGCAAGCTGCCCAGGTAATCACACCTCTGAGCTCTCTGTAATCCTGTACTGCTTGTGTTAAGGGTGACCAGCACACCTATAGTCTCCTGGTCTCCAGATTCTGCTTCCAGGGTTTGCAATCCCTAGATAGCCTAGGACTCTAGTGTGCTGCTTTCGGCAAATACCTGGGGTGAGCTTACAGCAGCTCCAACCCCAGGCTTGTTCTCACGCCAACTCCTCGGTCTTCTCTTCTCATCCCTTACGCACTACTCTAACCCCTCCCCCAGCCAGAAGAGTGAACCAACCTAAAAACTAAGTGTTTGTGCTCCCCCTTCTGGTCAAGGATCAGGCTTGTGTATGGATGCATGGGTTACCTAGTGTAGGGAGCTCCAATTACCTCTAGACATGATACCACTACCTGTTTGGGAGGCAATATCACTGTGGTGACTGGACCACAGGGGCACCACTTAGGCTTTATCTTACCTGTTGCACTATCAACATGCCATGTCACGTTAAACAGGGCAAAGACGTCACTGCAGCAATAAATAGTCCACGTAGAGCTATCACAGAAAGTATCAATGTCACTTGATGCATTAATGTTAACCTGGGAAATATTGAGAACGGAGCTTGTGTTTTGAAATGTCCCATTTATGGAAGAAGAGCATTTGTAAGTACCTAAAAATGGAATAAAAGAGGAATTACTGAACATTGATTGATAATGGTAAAGAAAAACGGAACATGCAGAGAAATAATTTGATTGTACAAACTGTGGTGTAACATGAGATACCAGCACCATGGACAAGGCAAGTATTGTACCCTCCATCTCAGTAAAAACGCCCCCTCCTGAGTGCACCCTTACGATTAATAAGGAAAGTGGGAAGGTAATAATTCCCACTGTAAAAGTAATGATGCCCTTGGCCAGTCCCTACAAAACTAATATTGCCATCTATGTGCCACATCACACAAAAATATCAAGTTTACACGTAGGGCCCCGTCACACGGGGTGGCGGGGCTGGTGATGTCGGCGGCGAACGGCGGGGGCGCGCACACTCTTGCGCCGCCGTCCCCCGTTTAGACGGGGCGACTCCTCCAGCCCCGCGCCGGCGATCTGTCAGGCGGCATCGCCGCCGGGGTGTCTGGAAACCCCGGTGGCGATGCAGGACAATGGGAGCCTATGGCTCCCATCGCCTGACAGGTCGCGGTTACATGGGGCGATGTGTGCACATTGTCCCATGATGGTCGCCTGGTTTCACAGCCTCCTGGCACCGGCGACATCGCCCCTTCACATGATGCGACGTAGGGGCGATGACGCCGGCAATAGGCCACGCCCCCACGTCGCCTCATGAATGGGTGGCGATATCACCGCGTATAACGTTGCCCTTACAGTGCCTTGAAAAAGTATTCACACCCCATGAACTTTTCCATTCTTTCACATTACAGCTACAAACTTAAATGTATTTTATTGACATTTTAAGTGATATACCAACAATAAGTAGGAAGTATATGTGAAGAGTAAGGCTATGTTCACACACGTAAGGTTTTGCTGCATTTTTGGGGTCATGTTTTGCCTTGGTTTTATGTAAATGTATGCTAATCCTTTCCTGCATTTTTGGTTTCCAGCAACCTAGGTGATTCAGGCTGTCCACGCACACTAGAAAATGGAAACATCACAGGTTTTGCTGCATTATTGAAAGAATGAGCATGTCAATTCTTTTCTGCATTTTTGCTATAGTTTCTATGGCAAATCTGCAGCAAAAATGCATCAAAACATGTGGTGGTTCCACTTCGATTAGCATACATTTACATACAATCAAGGCAAAACCTGACCTCAAAAATGCAGCAAAACCTTGCCTGTGTGAACATAGCCTTGGTTATGTTAACATAGCCTTACTAAAAACCCCTAAGGTTTTGCTGCAGCAAAAGCTTATGTGTGGGAACATACCCTAAAGGTATACATGGTTTTCAAAATATAAATCTGAAAATTGTGACGTGCAATTGTATTCTGCCCCCCTTAGTCTGATACCCCCAAATAAAATCCTGGCTGACCAATTTTCTCCAGAAGTCACCAATTAGTAAATTGAGTCCACCAGTGTGTAATTTATTCTCAGTATAACTACAGCTGGTCTGTGAAGGTCTCAGAGGCTTGTTTAAAAACATCAGGAATCAAACAGCGTCATGAAAACCAAGGAACACACCAGACAGGTCAGGGATAAAGCTGTGGAGAAGAGTAAAGCAAGTTTACAGCAAGGAGGAAATGGAATAACCCGGCACATCCAGATGTATTAAAAAGACTTCTTCTTTATTGAGACATATGATTAAGGACGCTGTGGGCGTCAGAAACGCGCCAGACAGACTAACTTAAGATCTTATAGACCACTATGTTACATTTTTATAAATGTCTCAATAAAGACAAAATCTTGTTAATACACCGGAATATTCAATTTCCTCCTTGTTCTAAGCCGACGGCATGAGCCTCAGTGGACTGGAGCGATATGTCATGGAGTTAATGCACCAGCAGATGGTAAAACCAAGCCCAGTAATATCAGGCATGGTGAGCTCTTACATCTTTTCTTTTTCCTAAAGCAAGTTTAGATTGTAAGAATAACCCAAGCTCTGAACATCTCACAGAGCACTGTTTAATCTGTCATCCAAAAATGGAAGGAGTACGGCACAACTGCAAACCTGTCAAGACAAGGCTGTCCACCTAAACTAACATCCCAAGGAGAAGCAGCTGAGAGGTCTATGGTCACTCTGGAGGAGCCACAGAGATCACAGCTCATGGAGGAGAATCTGTCCACAGGATAGTTATTAGTCTTATATTCCACAAATCTGGTCTTTATGGAAGAGTAGCTAGAAGAAAGACATTTTTGAAAGTCAGAAGAAGTAAGAAGTCCTGTTTGTAGTTTGTAAAAAGCCATGTATGGAACACCACGAGCATGTGGAAGAAGGGGTCAGTTAAGAACTTTTTGAGGTTACTTCAAAATTCTATGTGTGGTGGAAAACTAACACTGCACATCACCCTGAAAACACCATGCTCACTGTTACACATGGTGGTGGCAGCATCCTGCTGTGGGGAGGCTTTTCTTCAGCAGGGGCAGGGAAGATGGTCAGAATAGATGGAAAGATGGATACAGGGCAATCCTGGAGAAAAACCTGTTAGAGGCTGCAAAATACTTGAGACTGGGGCATAGGTTCACCTTCCAGCAGGACAGCGACCCTACACATCCTTCCAGAACTACAATGGATGGTTTAGATCAGAGTATATTCATGTGTCACAGTCCAGACCGAAATCCCATTGTTGAGAATCTGTGACAAGACGGAAATATTGCTGATCACAGACATCTCCATCCATTCTCATTGAGGTAGAGCTAGTGTGCAAAGAAGAATGGGCAAAAATGTCACCTCTAGATGTGCAAAGCTGGAGAGACAGACACCAAAAGACTGCAGCAGTAATTGCAGCGAAAGGTGGTCCGATATAGTATTGACTCAGGGGGCTGAATACAATGTTCCTTTGGGAAGTTAACTCCCAATAGGTGGCACTAAAGGAGAAGTTCTCTTCCTCTTTGATGAGGAAATTTGCATATTTATTTCCCTAGAGGAGCCTTGCAGTGTTTAAGTCTCCTCATACAGGCATGTCACTCTCCATTAGGAGAAACCTTACCCCTTAGGGTACCTTTACACACGGCTACATTTGTAGCTTGTCACCAGGTAACTTACTGGTTGCAGTGAAATCATGGATACATGGTTCTATCTTGTTGCTGTGTACAAATGGAATAATGTCTCCATGATTTCACTGCAACCAGTAAGTTACCTGGTGACAAGCTACAAATGTAGCCGTGTGTAAAGGTACCCTTAGATCTCAGTCTTAGCCTCTCACCTAGCCAGATCAGATCTCATACTTTGCACTGACAAGGGGGCAAACACCCCGAAACACCGTGTCTGCAAATTGAGATTCTGGTTTGGCTTATGTCTATGATTGTGATGGGTTTTCAGCATATTAATGAGTTTAACAAATTGTTGAGATATAATATCACATTTTTATTGTCTAATACCAAGTCCTTAAACAAAATATGCAAAGAGGCAATCTTGGCCACATCTATAAGCACTCACCATTATCATAAGAGGTAAGATTGTTTATCTTCAGCTCATATAAAGTTACGAGTCCTTGTTTAGTAGAGTTAGTGGAACACCTTGGATTATTAGAAATGATCTGGGCCCCGTAATACCAGGTAACATTGGGTGTGCCGCTGAAGCTGCAGGTAATCGTTACCGTGTCTCCTGTGAAGAGTCTGTCTGGAGACACTGTGATGTTGGGTCTTTCTGTTAAGACAAAAAGAAGAATTTCACTATTTTCAAAGAAAAAATGTTTGGTACCATAATTATTAGAAGATTGTGTTTTTCAATGGAAAAAAAATAATACAATAACTTAAATGGAGGCTTTTACTTTTTACTCAAGAGACAGGAAGCCCTACATGATTCCATGAAGTTTTAGGAGCTGCTCCTCTTTACAACTTATCATCTGGGTGATGTATAGGCTGCTCAGCAGTGTGAGTAGTTAATAGGACTAATTTTTTTTTTTCTACTTAAGGGGTTAATTTCAGTCACTGTAGCTTTTCAGTATTAGTTGTTGTTCCTGTGAGTATCAGGTGATGTGGTTGACCCAGCCTTTTAATAGTCCTAGGACCCATCACATGATGTCGCTGATAGGGTGCATTCTCCGTTTTGACCGTGAACTGTGTGGACACTGAGTGCAGTTTCTTCTGAAGCTCCTAGGAGATTACCATCTTGCTGATCTTATCCAATTCCGTTGGTGGAAAAGAAAGAGTGATAGCTTAGGGCTTGTCAGGAGCAGGGCAAGGGTTTCGACCCAGACATCCTCACCTTCAGTGGTAATTCTGGGAAAAGGGTCACCTAGGGACCCCCAGTCTAAAACTCAGACTAGCTACCCTAATTACCTTTGCCCATCATTGCCATCCTGCTACCCAACCCCCTCATCTGTTATAACCACTTCGTGATAACCTGTTATTACATTCTCCTCATCCACTATCTGTACAGCAGCACAATGCAGTCAGAGGGGAACGTTCTCCTGGAATCACCAAACCGAGACTCCTCCATCAGACGCAGATAGAGCAGTGTGATCCGTCACTGCACAGAACACGTCTCCTCCAGAATCCAGTGGTGGTGGCTTTACACCGTTCCATCCGAAGCGAGGAGACTGAATGTCATGCACCAGGGATAAGGGGTCTGGGATATACACCTGGGGATGAAGGGCCAGATGTTATATACTGTGGACAAAGGATTCAATGCTATACACCGGCGGCCAGGGTGCCGGATGTTATACACCGGGGATGGGGGCTGGATGTTATACACTGGGGAGGGGCGAGCGTATTTATATACTGGGGGTGAGGGACTGGATGTTTTACATCGGGGCAAGTGGTTGAATGTTATACAGCGACGGAGAGGAACCGGATGTTATACACCAGAGTTGGGGTGGGGGTGGGGGTGTCCAGATGTTTTACACTGGAGTGAGAGTGCCGGATGTTATACACTGGCATTGAGAGGTTGGATGTTATCCACTGGGGGATTGAGGGGCCAGATATTATACACTGCTGGAGAGGGGTTGGATATTATACACTGGGGTTGAGAGGTTGGATGTTATCCACTGGGTGGTTGAGGGGCCGGATGTTATACACTGCTGGCGAGGGGCCGGATGTTATACACTGCTGGCGAGGGGCCGGATGTTATACACTGGGGGCGAGGGGCTGCATGTTATACATTGGGGACAAGGGGCCAGATGTTATATACTGTGGACAAGGGGCTAGATTTATACAGCGGGGGTGAGGGGCTGAATATTATACACTGGGGGGCAATCTGAATTAATTAGAACGAGCGCCGCAATATTTTATTTCCATACAGAATAAGTGACTCTACAGTCCTAGGGAGGTAGAACCACAGGCAATTGTGTAAAATCATGAAGGTTCCTAACAGCCCTCTGGCCCTCTGTGTGATCCCCTCTTGTCTATTAACATTTTTGTTTGTGCAAATATAGCTAAAGTTACTGATAGAAAACTACTCTCACATGTCATACTTATCAAGGGCGGGCCACAATAACAGCCATTTTATATCATTTGGTGTCAGAGAAGCTATGCTAACAATGAGGATCTCCGAAGACAGAAGTCATAATCCATCATAACAGTCAGTATTGACCTTTAGGCCTAACTCCACTCAACAACCGAAAGTTGAGCTGTCAATCACACTGCACCTCTCCCTCCCCAGTATGTGATATGAGGCTCTACTGGGGTCCTCTACCATAGGGCTGATTTATTTCTAGCCGTCTAACATGAAGGGTCAGTCCTGTCAATTCAGAGTAAGAAAAGCTTCTTTGACATCATGAAGTCATTGTCAACCATTTCTTAAACTTATGCTGCATACACATATACATCACAGAATAATAAATCTTAAAAAAATATTTGGTCATAGATCCCCTTTTAGTTTTGCTTGGATACTTTCATAACTTTTATTTCCAGCAAATCGTCATTACATAAAAGACCTTGTCCCAGGACGCTGATTGTGACGATTATTTGCTAGGTAGTTGAATAATTTGGAGCAGGTAAAATAAGTGATAAATGACTGATGTGATGATCGTCTTACCTATGCAGTATACCTGAAGTGGTAGCGTGGTGGTACATATGCACTCCGTGGCTGTACATGCTCCCAGAGTCCCAACACAGTCGTACCCTATGCCGCACCGGCACGTAGCTAATGAGTCACTCAAGTTGCAGCCTGGAAATGTAAAGAAAAATAAATCATATCAACAAAATAGGATGTAGCAATCACGGTCTGGGCCGGCCGCAGGTTTAGGGAGACTTGAAACTATCCACCAGACTAATCATCTGTAAATCAGTGCAGCAGGTGATTGACGTGTGCAGCATGACATCACTATTTTAAATTCCTCCCCTGTGGGCTTGTCTTTCTGCTGTAAGCCTCCCCTCCTACCCCCAGATGAGTCTGGTTGAGATGGAGGAGGTTCAGGTTACAGCAGAAATACAAGCCCACAGGAGAGGAATTAAAAATAGTGATGTCATGCTGCACATGTCAATCACCTGCTGCACTGATTTACAGGGGGTTATACCCTGATGCTTGGTGACAGGGTTCTATGAGGCTCTTCTTTGCTTTAGATTTTTTTGGATTGATAGTGTTATATAAGACTGACCTATGTAAATATACTTATGCTAACTCCACTTGACATTCATTTTTGAAAAAATAAAATGAGGAGTTTTTCCGCATGAATATAAAAACTAAACTATTTTATTACAGCATTACCATTACAAACCTATTTTTTCAGTGTATGAATCACAAGTCAGACATGCTTCAGACCTCTTAACACAACTGCATAATACAGCAAATAAATGAAGTTTTTCCATGTACAGGGGATCAGGCATCACATTTTGAACAGTTATCTGTATGAAGACATGACCTTGAATTCCACCTATACAAGTCATGGGGAATCTATAAATGGTACCGTAATTCTATATGTAATAGCAATATGTCAAAGAACGTAGCGTGACCAGTGAAAGACATCGACGGAGGAAATAAAGGAGGCCACTGCAGGTATGGTGCCTGTTAGCATGATTCCCTGGCAATATGGCGCCCAGGGAATATATTTACCAGTGTGTTTATTAATAAAGCTCTAACATAAGTTTATACAGTACAAACATCATAAGTCATCTTCAATGCTTAGGGCCCCGTTACACAGGGCGACATCGGCACCGATCACAGAGGGGGCGTGGCCTATCGCCGGCGTCATCGCCCCTACATCATCTCATGTAAAGGGGCGATGTCGCTGGTGCCTGGAGGTCGCCTGGTTTCAGAGCAGTGCTCTGAAACCAGGCGACCATCATGGGGCAATGTGCACACATCGCCCCATGTAACCGGGCGCCGGCGACCTGTCAGGCGATGGGAGAAATAGGCTCCCATTGTCCTGCATCGCCGCTGGGGTTTCCAGACACCCCGGTGGCGATGCCGCCTGACAGATCGTCGGCGCGGGGCTGGAGGTGTCGCCCCGTCTAAACGGGGGACGGCGACGCTGGAAGGGGCGACCCTGCCATTCGCCGCCGACATCCCCAGCCCCGTCGCCCCGTGTGACGGGGCCCTTAAAGGGAGCCTCTTTTGTTCTTTTTGTTATTAAACAATGTTATTTAGATCATTAGTAACCTGTTTTTTGTTTTTTAATCGTTGTATTTATCCCAAAAAAGCACTTTAGATACTTTAAGGTTCTCATTAGCTATCTGCCCAAACAGTCATATAGTCATCTGGGGCGGTTAGCAATCAACTGAAAATGCCAAAATTCATCTAATGCTCTCTAGAAGGACCTGTGTGATGTCACGACCATGTGACCGTAATAAGCGGAGCTAAGCTGAAGGACAATGTAGACTTAGCTCCACCCATTATAGTCACATGGTGATGACATCACACAGGTCCTTCTAGAGAGTATTAGATGAACTTTGGCCTGTTTTTAGTTTTTTTACATGTCTGCTAACCGCCCGGATGACTGTATGACTGTCTGCCCAGCTAGCTAATGAAAACATCTAAGTATCTAAAGTGCTTTTTTGGGATAAGCATAACAATTTAAAAAATGAAAAAATGAAAAAAAAACAGGTTACAAATGCACTGTACATGATCTAAATAACAGTGGGGGATGGTTTAAAACAAAAAAGGACATGACAAATCCCCTTTAAGGTGATTGATTCCTAAAGCTTTACAGAGTTTATTGATTGGTTCTTTAATACATTTATGCAAATGGCAGGGTGTGTAGTCTTATGGTCCTTATCTTATCTTGAAATATGATTTCGTAGCATCCAGTGGCGTAACTTCAGGCCCTGGGGCCCCAATGTGAAAACTCAAACGGGGCCCCCAATTATTGCAAATCTTTGATAGTATTAGTCTTTTTCTATGGGCTGCAGGGCCTGGGTGCGATCGCAACCCCTGCACCTATTGTAGTTACTCCCCTGGTAGCATCAGGACATTGCAAAGTCATCCCGCGTGTTTAAGTGTAAAATATGCAAAGTCATCTTGTACCAAACACCATCTTAGGGCCCTTCACATCAGTGGTTTTTGCTGATGTGCGGCAGATCTGGCAGATGGATACGCATCAGCCGGATCTGCCGCCTAACAGCCGACTTGCAACCTGGATCCGGCATAGGGCTTGCCGGATCCTGGTCGCAAGTCGGCCGTTGGGCAGCAGATCTGGCAGAGGCGGCGCGAAAAATGCAGTGAAAAACGCTTTGGTCCAACACGCAAAGCACAGATCCGATGTGCACTTAGCTTAAGAAAGGGAAAATACAAGAGTGTCCACTAAAAGAAGTTGACATTTTTGTTTGCCTAGAAGTCGGTGTTTGTTGAGCAGAACAAAGCCCCCCACGGAAACCAAGCGTTTTCCCCTTACCACCACAACCATGGCTTTTATCACTCATATTTGATGGTAACAGATTTGCAAGTTAGTAGTTGTAGGCCATAAAAATCTGGGGATATGCATCCAGTCGACCAGATTTGCCAAGGAATGGTACTGGGCAAAATCTATGGTTGCTACCTGGATGTAGCATTAAATGTTTTTTTTGCACAGATTTGGTGCAGATGTTGACACAAGCACCACTGTACCACAGGGGATTTGCCAAAAACACTGCTGCTAAGCCCTAAAAAGGGCTGTTTTAGAAGGGAGTCACTAAACCTACTATCTATCTCTATCTATAAAGAAATAGAATCGCTAGCTATCTATATAGCTGACACAGGATCAGCAGCGTCGGCACTCCAGCAGCGAGACTGCCACTGAGCTCCAACACTGAGAACATGGCAACGGTGGGACATGGCCGGTTCTTATATGGCAAGGACATGTGACGTATCCAGCCAATGACACAAGCCCTTGTATGCAAAAAGTGCACTTTGCTCTAAGCATGCTCATTGGCTGCCAGACCGGACCACCCACAGTAAGTGTGGGAAAGAAAAAAAATGGACACCTGTGTTTATCTGACCTGAGACTCCCCCCTCCTCCCGCTAGCTATCCTAGACAAAATGTAGAACAAATGCAATAATGCTTTTTGTCATCAAAACATTTACCAAACCAATCCCGAATTTCTGACTTTTCAGCAAAACGTTCGAGTTCGAGATGCCGAACAAACATTGCCAAATTCAGTCCAGATTTGAAATTGGCGAATATGTCAAGCAAGGTTTGCTCATCTCTAGTCAGGACCCCTATTATACCGCTACTGAAACATGGAAACTCAAATTTAGGAAAGGTTTGGGGATGCGTTTTTATGCGTAAATACATTATAATGTCCATAAACTCACGCTCACCTGAGCAGCTACAGGACTCACCTGGTGCAATAGCAATAGATGGCATTGTAATGTTCGGTCCCAGATTTAAGGTGCTTATATTTGCTATCAGGAAATCTGAAATGCCTTTTTCCATACCGGCATCTGGATAACTTATTTCAATTACAGCTTCATAATTTACTGCAGTGGCTGTAAGAACACAAATAATTAACATGGGGACACAATAAATGCAACATAGAGTTAAGAAAAAGTCTGGACAACAAATTCACTGGTAAACCTAGGGGTTATATTCCCTGCTGTAAATCCATTTCCTGAGCAGTGCAGTAGAAAACCTAGAGGTGATCCACAGTGCTATAACCCCACCCCTGAGTACTACAGGAGAAAACCTAGAGGTAATCCACAGTGCTATAACCCCACCCCTGAGTACTACAGGAGAAAACCTAGAGGTAATCCATAGTGCTATAACCCCACCCCTGAGTACTACAGGAGAAAACCTAGAGGTAATCCATAGTGCTATAAACCCCACCCTGAGCAATGTAGGCAAAAACCTAGGGATGATCAATAGTGCTATAAACCCCACCCCTGAGCAATGTAGGCAAAAACCTAGGGATGATCAATAGTGGTATAAACCCCAACCCATGATCAGTGTAGGAGAAAACCTAGGGGTGATCCAAAGTGCTATAAACCCCACCCCTGAGTACTACAGGAGAAAACCTAGAGATAATCCATAGTGCTATAAACCCCACCCATATGCAGTGCAGGAAAAAACCTGGGGGTGATCCACAGTGCTATAACTTCCACCCTGATCAGTGTAGGAGAAAACGTAGGGGTGATCCATAGTGCTCTAATCCCCACCCCTGAGCAGTGCAGGAGAAAACCTAGAGATGATCCATAGTGCTATAACCCCACCCCTAAGCAGTGCAGGGGAAAACCTAGGGATGGTCTTTAGTGCTATAATCCCACCCCTGAGCAATGTCAGAGAAAGCCTAGGGGTAATCCATAGTGCTATAAACCCCAGCCCTGAGTAGTGCAGAAGAAATCCTAGGGGTGATTCATAGTGCTATAAACCTAACTAATGAGCAGTGCAGTAGAAAACCTAGGGGTGATCCATAGTGCTATAAATTTCATCCCTGAGCAGCCCTGGAGAAAACCTACAGATGATCCATAGTGCTATAAGCCTCACCCCTGAGCAGTGTAGAATATAACCTAGGTGTGGTCCATGGTGCTATAAGCCCCACCCATGAGCAGTGCAGTAGAAACCCAATGGTGGTAAACTAACATAAACCCCACCCTGGAGCAGTGCAGGAGAAAACCTACAGGTGTTCCTTAGTTCTATAAATCCCTTTCCAGTGCAGGAGAAAACCTAGGGGTGATCCAGAGTGCAATAAATCCCTTTCCTGGGCAGTGCAGTAGAAAATCTAGTGACAATCCTTAGTGCTATAATCCCCACCTCTGAGCAGTGCAGGAGGAAACCTAGGGGTGATCCATAGTGTTTATAAACCTCACCCCTGAACAGTGCAGGAGAAAACCTAGTGATGTTTCCTAGTACTATAAACCCCATCCTGGAGCAATGCAGTAGAAAACCTAGGGGTGATCCATAGTGCTATAACCTCACCCCTGATCTATGCAGTAGAAAACCTAGGGGTAATCCATAGTGCTATAACCCACCCCTGAGCAGTAAAGGAGAAAACCTAGGGGTGATCCATAGTGCTATAACCCCACCCCTGAGCTATGCAGGAGAAAACCTAGGAGTGATACATAGTGCTATAACCCCATCCTGGAACAATGCAGTAGAAAACCTAGGGTAATCCATAGTGCTATACACCCCACCCTTGAGCTATGCAGTAGAAAACCTAGGGGTGATCCATAGTGCTATAATTCCACTTCTGAGCTATGCAGGAGAAAACCTAGGGGTGATCCATAGTGCTATAACCTCACCCCTGATCTATGCAGTAGAAAACCTAGGGGTAATCCATAGTGCTATAACCCCACCCCTGAGCAGTACAGGAGAAAACCTAGGGGTGATCCATAGTGCTATAATTCCACTTCTGAGCTATGCAGGAGAAAACCTCGGGGTGATCCATAGTGCTATAACCCCATCCTGGAACAATGCAGTAGAAAACCTAGGGGTAATCCATAGTGCTATACACCCCACCGCTGAGCTATGCAGGAGAAAACCTAGTGGTGATCCATGGTGCTATAATCCCAACCCATGAGCTATGCAGGAGAAAACCTAGGGGTGATCAATAGTGCTATAACCCCACCCCTGAACTATGCAGGAGGAAACCTAGGGGTGATCCATAGTGCTATACTCCCCACCCCTGAGCTATGCGGGAGAAAACCTAAGGGTAATCCATAGTGCTATACTCCCCACTACTGTGCTATGCAGGAGGAAACCTAGGGGTGATCCATAGTGCTATAACCCCACCCCTGAGCTATGCAGGAGAAAACCTAGGGGTGATCCATAGTGCTATAACCCCACCCCTGAGCTATGCAGGAGAAAACCTAGGGGTGATCCATAGTGCTATACTTACCACCCCTGAGCTATGCAGGAGGAAACCTAGGGGTGATCCATAGTGCTATAACCCCACCCCTGAGCTATGCAGGAGAAAACCTAGGGGTGATCCATAGTGCTATACTCCCCACCCCTGAGCTATTCAGGAGGAAACCTAGGGTGATCCATAGTGCTATAACCCCACCCCTGAGCTTTGCAGGAAAAAACCTAGGGGTAATCCATAGTCCTATAATCCCCACCCCAGTCTTGATGATGTGTTCACTGGAGTAAGATGAACTGAACTGATTAAGAGATTTACTTACCATCACGTTTCTGTCGAATCAATAGTCCGTGGTTATCAGTTCTGAAATTCTAAGCAAACATTAATCCATTCATGTGTGTATTCACGTATTTATTATAGATCATCCAATATTAATAGGGATGACAAGGAATTGGGGCATCAAACACCCGACTCCTCCACTGACCAGCCGCTGCTCCCACAACCTACAATTGTCTTATCAATGACCTATAGATATCCAATCAATATCAAATTCCGTAAAAAAAAGATTAAATACACCTATGAAATATTAATCCTTGGAAAGACAAAAAAAAATCCCTTAGCCTTTTCTTCTAAAGAACGATTTGCATACTGATCTTGCTGTTTCGAGGAAGTAATGAAAAATGCCACCAATGTAAGGAATGTAAGAGAATATCCTGCAAGCGGAACACGAAGAACAAGTAAGACAGAGGGGATTCCCAGAATGGATATCTCTCATCCATTCACCAGATAGGGGTGAGCCTGATTATAGGGGCAAGAATAGGGGGCATGACCCTCAGCTCTGTCATTGAGGAATTAGTGCGAACATTTTTACCCATATACTCCTATCATACACCATTGTCTTACAAGACATGAATAGTTATCATATAGCACCCAAATTACACTGCCATATAATGCCAAAAGACATACCGTAATACTAACTTTCTCATTCAATATAAAACTATAATCCAGTATTCAACTAAGTGCCTGAATAATACCTCCATATAATGCCAATGTAATATTTCACTATACATTATAGATATGACATCTATTAACTGTCCAAAATGTTCTGAATCCAATCATACCTAAAACACTGACATAATACCGCCATATAATATAAGACTGCCATACACTGCTGGATTTCAGAACTGTATTTGGAGGGATTTAGGGTGAGGGCAGTGCACGAAGGAAGTGCTAATAATAATAATAATAATAATAATAATAATAATAATAATAATAATAATGGTCACTTACAGCTGGAAATAAAAAACCTCCCAGATCTTGAGTCTTTAGAGCCAAAGAAAGTTCAAAGGAAAGATAAATAAAGAATAAATACGGAACCGATGAGAAACTCGTCATCGTGGAAGAGAAGCTGAAAGGAAACATCACAATGTAAAGTCAGGAGGAGGCTCTTTCTTTCTTTCTCATCTCATACTGTATATATGTATGTCTACCTATCTTCTTTTTCTATCTATCTATGTATCTATCTATCTATCTATCTATCTATCTATCTATCTATCTATCTATCTATCTATTATTCTATCTAATTTGAAAAAAATTCTTGCAGCACACAGCTACTACCAATGATGTACAAATGCTATAAGCTATATGTTATTTATCTTATGGAGTTGCTGGCTCCTTGCTGCAATGTGCACCCTCATTAACCTACAGGTGATAGAGGGTCTAGATGGTGTCTGCCCACTGAGAAGTGGGGGGGTGGACAAGGAGGATAGGGATGTCAGCGATAGGACTCATCATACCTGAAGTCACTTTGTCGCAGTTGATGAGCAAGCAGACATTGGCCAATGTTTGTACCAAGAACTTCAGAAATAAAAAGATAAGATTTTTGAGTTTTTTTAAAAAAAACGTAAGTTTTTAAACTTTTTCCTCATATACATATAGCTTATAGCATTTGTACATCATTGGTAGTAGCTGTGTGCTGCAAGAATTTTTTTCAAATTATTTGACCCTGCGTCTTTGCTAGCACCAGTTCACACTAGTCTGTGAGTGCTGTGCAGTTTTTTTCTTGTTATTTATCATATGGAGTTGCAGGTTCCATGCTGCAATGTGCACCCTCATTAACCTACAGGTGATCGAGGGTCTGGATGGAGTCTGCCCACTGATAAGTGGGGGGGTGGACAAGAAGGATAGGGATATCAGCGATAGGACTCATCAGACCTGAAGTCACTTTGTCGCAGTTGATGAGCAAGCAGACATTGGCCAATGTGTGTACGGCGGCCGTCACGTTGCTTCAATTTAAAGCACGATATCGTTTAAGTGATCTGCTTTTTGATCACTAAGCGATATCGTTTGTGCATCGCTGCGTGTAATCAAGCGATTTTACAATGTAAAATCGCTTGATCGTGACATCGCAGATTTGTGAGCCGGAGCTCATATCAAGCGATAAACGCTTGACCAATCTGCCTCATCGTGGTGTGTGACACCACGATGAACGATCTCCCAGCGGCAGAGCCTATGCTGGGAGATGGTATCTATGGTAAACGTCGGGTTACTAAGCGCCGCGCGGCGCCTAGTAACCCGCTGTGTACCATAGTTACCAGCGATCTCGCTGGCCCACATCGCTGGTGAGTCTGTCTGTGTGACAGCTCACCAGCGATGTGAGCGATATTGTTAGCGATCGCGCGTGCATGTGATCGCTAACAATATCGCTAGCGATATTGAACTGTGTGACAGCCACCTACCAAGAACTTCAGAAATAAAAAGATAAGATTTTTGAGTTTTTTGAAAAAAACGTAAGTTTTTAAACTTTTTCCTCAAATACATATAGCTTATAGCATTTGTACATCATTGGTAGTAGCTGTGTGCTGCAAGAATTTTTTTTCAAATTATTTGACCCAGCGTCCCTGCTGGCACCAGTTCACACTAGTCTGTGAGTGCTGTGCAGTTTTTTTCTTGTTATTATTCTATCTATCTATCTATGTAGAAAAATTTCTCTGCAGCACTCAGCTACTACCAATGATGCACAGATGCTAACAAGCGGTATATGAGGAAAAAATTTAAAAACTTACGTTTTTTTCAAAAAACTCAAAAATTCTTACTTTTTTATTTCTGGGGTTCTTAGTACAAACATCGGTCAATGTCTGTTTGCTCATCAACTGCGACAAAGTGACCCCAGGTCTGATGAGTCCTAGCGATGACATCCCTGCCCTCCTTTACCTTCCTGTCCCACTACTAAGTGGGTGGACACCATCTCAACCTTAGACCACCTGGGGGCGATGAGGGTGATAATTGCAGTCATGGAGTGTGCAACTCCATATGTTATACAAAACAGAAAAAACTGCACAGCACTCACAGACATAATGAGAACTGGTGCCAGCAGGGACACTGGGTTAAACAACTAGAAAAAATTCTCAGCAGCACTCAACTACTACCAATGATGCAAACATGCTAACAAGCTGTACATATATGAGGAAAAAATTAAAAAACTTACATTTTTTTCAAAAAACTCAAAAATTCTTACTTTTTTATTTCTGCAGTTCTTAGTACATACATTGGCCAATGTCTGTTTGCAGTTTTTTCTGTTTTGGGAGGAAAAGGAAGGCAGGGATGTCAGCGTTAGGACTCATCAGAACTGGGGTCACTTTGTCACAGTTGATGAGCAAACAGACATTGGCCAATGTGTGTACCAAGAACCCCAGAAATAAAAAATTAGAATTTTTGAATTTTTTGAAAAAAGCGTAAGTTTTTTAATTTTTTCCTCAAATATATACAGCTTGTTAGAATGTGTGCATCATTGGTAGTAGCTAAGTGCTGCAGAGAATTTTTTCTAGTTGTGTAACTCAGTGTCCCTGCTTGTTGGCACCAGTTCACATTGTGTCTGTGAGTGCTGTGCAGTTTTTTCTGTTATCTATCTATCTATCTATCTATCTATCTATCTATCTATCTCTCACATTCAAAGAAGCTTTATTGGCAGGACTAAATACACATCAGTTTTGGTGTCCACCCACTTAGAAGTGGGACAGGGATGTCAGTGCAGGACTCATCAGACCTGAGGTCACCGTGTCGTGGTTGATGAGCAGATATTGGCCAATATATGTACCAAGAACCCCAGAAAATAAAAAGATAAGAATATTGAGTTTTTTTAAATAAACATAAGTTTTTAATTTTTTCCTCATACACATACAGCTTGTTAGCATGTGTAGTAGCTGAGTGCTGCAGAGAATTTTTTTCTAATTTTTTTCTGATTGTTATCTATCTCTACCTATCATCATATATCCCATACCGAAAGGGGCCGTCACACACACTATGATTTTGTGAGCGATTTCACCTATGATGTCAGGGGTTCGCGCTCCTGGACAACATCGTTAGAGAGGTGTCACATGTATAGATAACGTTCAGGACGCAGCAACGACGTTACTTGCAGGGATCGTTCACACAGCCAGCGATCGAGGCCAGCCAGTGTCAGGAATAGGAGAAATCGGTCAGGAGATCGGTTATAGCGGTGTCACACAGAACGATGCAGCAGATTGCAGGATCAACATTGTCTGATGTGGGGTCCCGTTCTCATATCTGTGATTAACAATCAGATCATTTATCGCTTGTAAGATACACGTGTCACACACAACCACCTCGTTAGAGCGACTGCAAATTCCTGAGGTTTCAGCAATATAGTTACTGATATCGTAGCGTGTGACGGCCCCTTATCTATCATCTATCTATCCTTCTATCCATCTCATCTATCTATCCTTCTATCCATCTCATATCTATCTATCTATCCTTCTATCCATCTCATATCTATCTATCTATCTATCTATCTATCTATCTATCTATCTATCTACTAGATAAAAACTCTCTGCAGCACTCAGCTACTACCAGTGGTGCAGGTCGGGTGGACAAGGAGGACTTGGGTGTCAGCGTTAGAACTCATCGTGCCTGAAGTCACTTTGTCGCAGTCGATGAGCAAGCAGACATTGGCCAATGTGTGTACTAAGAACTTCAGATTTAAAAAAAAAAATATAAGAATTTTGAGTTTTTTGAAAAAACGTAAGTTTTTAAATTTTTTCTCATATATATTTAGCTTGTTAGCATATGTACATCATTGGTAGTAGCTGAGTGCTGCAGAGAGTTTTTATCTAGTATTTTGATCCAGCGTCCCTGCTGGCACCAGTTCACATTATCTATCTATCTATCTATCTAGAAAAATATAGAGCAGCACTTCCACAACAATGGCTGCAAATCAGTTAGGGCAATGCTTCTTTTGCCAAGTTATACACACCAAAAAGAAAACTGCAGCACTCCTTTCTTGAGGCTTATATAGCCTTTATTATGCCTGGATGAAGGCTATATAAACCACAAATGAAGAATATGAACAAAGGAATGTTTTCCTTGCAAAAATTTTTGTATGCTAATATTATAAACCTGTGCGTCCAAAATGATCACTACATCCCTAGACGATTTCCTTGACGAGTAGGGTGTAGCTTCTCAAGTTGAGCCACTTTTCGAGGCTTCCTACTGTTTTGGCATCTTGGGGGCTCTGCTAATCTGACATGGTGTCCACAATATTTTACAGACAAAATTGCTCTCCAAAAATAAAATAGTGCTCTTTCAGTGGACTCAGGAGAAATGGCACAACCAATTGTTGGTTTTTATTTTCCTGCCGCCCAGGTGAAAATGGGAAATGTGTCGCTAAAGTGACATTTTTATGGCAAAAAACATAAATCTTATTTTTTTTCAGTCAACTTTGCATTAATTTCTGAGAAGCACCTGAAGGGTTAACAAACTTTCTGAAGGCGGTTTTATAAACTGTTAGTGGTGGACTTTATAAAATGGGTTCTTCTTAGTTAGGATGGCTGTGATATAAAGACGTCTCAAAGTCACTTCAAGTGTCAAGTGGTCTTTAAGAAATGGATTTACTAAATTTAGTTGAAAACCGAAAAATTGCGGCTAACTTTTTAAGGTTTCTATTATCCTAATAAAAAAAGTTATTTCAAACTCCTGTACCGGATTAGAAGCTGGAAGATGCAACCTCTTACTCCAGCATAGGCTTCATCAGGACGGGCGTGCAAAACAAGTCAAGTAGGGTCAAAATGCCACTGTAACCGACTACTGTAGTATCAGAATTATACCCCCCACCACCTTCATAACCAATGTCTTTAGTACTCAGTAGAGCCCCTCAGGCTGTTATGACCGGCTGTAAATGTGATGCATAACCAGACACTGGCTTCTGGTCCTGAAGAATCTTGGGCTAGGTGCACACTGCATTTTTGTCCAACGTTGGATGCATATGCTCAGGAGGTATGTGCCCAGCAGTGGTCACTGTCCAAGGTGGATGTCGAGGCATCCATCCACCACAGGGACCCTCAAAGTTTATGTTTCTCTGCAGTGGTCCTCTGTATAGAAATGAGTGGTCTGCTGCACTTTTCTAAATAGTTAAACAGTCAGCATATATCAGCCAAATGAAGACATTTCTGGTGAATGGCGGCTCATGGCAATTGTTACAGCCACCACAGCATCGTCCATCCTGCAGCTGGGAGACTGATGGCTGCGGCAGCTTACTCACCCATCCAATAGACTGCACTGTATGTTGGCATACAGTCTCAATCTCCAGGCACGCTACCCCAGTGTCTGTCTCAGAGGCCTTCCAGGTACGTGATTAGAGAATCCTGGACAAAGTGCCTCAGTGTCCGCGCTGCTGCTCCGAGACCAAAGACACACAGACACAGGGATGTCTGGATCAGCGATAGCCTTTATTTCCGACGCGTTTCGGAGCCTCCTCCCGAGCTCCTTCCTCAGGAGGAAGGAGCTCGGGAGGAGGCTCCGAAACGCGTCGGAAATAAAGGCTATCGCTGATCCAGACATCCCTGTGTCTGTGTGTCTTTGGTCTCGGAGCAGCAGCGCGGACACTGAGGCACTTTGTCCAGGATTCTGTATTACAACCACGGTCACCGTTGGGAGTGCGGTCCCTGCAGCAGCTGCCTGTACGCTATTCTACCAGTTGTGGGTTTCACAACTGACAATGGTGAGCAATTCCACATCGATAAGCGAAAGTGTATCATTGAGATAAGACCCTATTGCGCATTCTTTTGTTCACAGGTACGTGATTAGGTCACACACATGACACCCCCTTCTGTTAAAGGGTCAGCGTGCATTAACCCTGAAATGCTTCTCAGCCTATTGGTGAGATGCGCTATGTATTTAAGACACCTTCCCCCATTGGTAGATGCCTGAGCAACTTTGGTCATTCGCCAGACAGTGCTAGTTCTCAGGTCCCTGTACCCTGTACCAGTGTCCTTATCTCTTGCCTTGTATCTGCTAATATGGCGCCCCACTATGTAGGTGCCACAAAAGGGGTACTACACCCATAAAAGCGGTGTAGTCGCCAAACTGCAAGTGGAATTATGGCCAGACGGTGGAACCCTATACCCACACCCCACACTAGTCATTAGGTGGGAGGGACCATGGGAGGGCATATAGTGACCTACAGGGGGAACTAGTAGTTAGTTAGTTAGAGCCAGGCAGCCGGCCTGGAGGGAGGAAGAAGGGTCTCCTCGGCTGAGGGACCAAGGACAGCAAGAAGAGATCCCAGTAAAGAAGGAAAGGAGAAAGAAACTCACGGGAGAGTTCACTCAATGGGGGGAACGAGAAGTAACCAGAGAGTTTGCCCCAGGAAGGAAACTGGGTACCGGGGCCCGCACTTGTGAGAACCTTCAAGGCTCACAGAAACCCGATGACCGGGGAGGTCCCCAGATACAGCCCCGACTCCCAAAGAGTCCAGAAAGAGGGGATTCAGGAACAGCAGGCCATTGCAGTATCCAGAGAAGGTTCACCCGACGGGTACGAGGGAGAGGAGAACAAGGAACAGCAGGAGGTCAGATTAGTCTTCATAAAATCAGACTTCACCGCCACTGGGAGGCAAGGGAAAGAAAGGAACAGGAACGGCACACAGTGAGGGATCCATCTAGCAGCCAGAAATTCCACTTGCAGCACCCATAGCATTTGTCGTTGTAACATCTACTGCACTGAAAGACTGTAATGATGACTAAAAGTTTTCCAGTAAATTACCCGGTGAAGTGACTTGTTGACTCTGCTGCATCCTTTCTTGCATGAACTGTTTCCTTACAGAATCGCTGCCCCAGCGGTCCTGTCCTGCCTGCGGAGGACTACACCATCATTGCCGCAATACCATCGACCATCGGAGTACTGTAGCGGCGCTGGTGAGCATCACCAGGTACTGCAGGTGGCATCACGAACTTGCATACTTTATTTTTCTTTACCTTAACCATTGACCACCAGGGCCACAGCCTCGGGCAGCCACCCATGACATCCCAGACTGAGCCTGAGAGCTGAGTACCCTGCCCTGGGTGCGTCACTAATGTGTATCTCATCCTAGAACCTGGCTGCTACACGCTGCTATGGCTTGTTTTTGATTGCCACAATCCACTATAGTCTACACTTGTCTGATACGGCCTGCACCTGACTGCTACAGTACACTGCAGTCTGCATCAGCCTGCTTCAGCCACCTGGCTCTACCAATCATTGCCAGAGACTCTCCATGTCCATACCCCTAGGGCCAACTGTTGCAACTTCAGTCTATCCGAGTGGCATCGGGTTTATGCCTACAGCTCAACCCCCTCACCTTTAGAGGCCCTGGAGAAAACCAGGTCAGAAACCCAAGTCAAGCCCCTCAGTTCTCTGTGAGCTGTGGTCCAGTGGGTTCCCTTCCAAACAACCGCCTCCTGTGAGCGTAACAGCAATGTTACAGTATGCATTGGAAAAAAGCTCTCAGATGCTCTAAGCACTTAGTTTTAGCCCAATCCTCATGGGCAATGGACAACAAATCACTAATATTCTTGGGTTGTCAAAAGAGTGGATCCAAAAGTTAAGAGAAGAAATCATTGCCCTGCACAAACTATGTAAAGGATAGCAAAAGGTACAACGGCAGTGATTGTTCCTAGAAATACAACTGGAAGCAGAGTTGACAAGTTCAGTTCTAGGACACTGGGTAAACTGGCTGAACATGGTAGGAAAACTGGCTACTGCCAGATTCCTGAGGACACAGGTGGTAAAATCTCTCCGAGAGACTGTAAAATAGCTGCAGCAAAACTTTGTGACAGCAGGCGCTGAGGGTTAAGTTTGTATAGTGATGCATCTACTAAACGTAAGGTGATGGCTTGGTGAAGCATGGCAATGGCTCAGTGATTCCTACAGTGAACCATGGTGTTGGCTTGGTGATGCATTCAAAGAATCATGGTGGTGGCTTCGTGATAGCTACAGTAAATCATGGTGGTGGCTTGGAAATGCCTAGAGTGAATCATGGTGAGAGCTTGGTGATGCCTACAGTGAATCATGGTGAGAGCATGGTGATGCCTACAGTGAATCATGGTGGGAGCATGGTGATGCCTACAGTGAATCATGGTGGGAGCATGGTGATGCCTACAGTGAATCATGGTGAGATCAGAACCCCAAACTACAGATGTTGCGTTTCGGGGTAACTGCCAGATCAGAATATCCCACACACTACACTGATGAGGGGCAGTTACATCGGAACACATAATCTGTAGTTTGGGGTTCTAATCTGGGACAAATCCTTGGTCAAATTAAAAGGCTTGTTAAAGAGTCGACTATGACTTTGAGGAGCTACCTAAAGGTGGCGCTAGAGTTTATCCACTTCTTCATTGAAGTGACGGTTTGCATATTTCCCAGATTACCATTGCGGCTTTAAGTCTCCTTATCAACTTATCTGTCTCCTTATGGCTGCAGGGAAACTCCTCTCCATAAGGTAGATAAGCTAGTCACCCAGACCTCGTCTTAGCCTCTCATACAGCCAGATCAGAATATCCCACACACTACACTGATGAGGGGCAGTTACCCCGAAACGCAGCATCTGCAGTTTGAGGTTCTGATCTGGCACAAATCCTTGGTCATATTAAAAGGCTTGTTAAGGAGTTGACTATGACTTTGAGGAGCTACCTAAAGGTGGCGCTAGAGTTCATCCACTTCTTCATTGAAGTGACAATTTGTATAAGAGCACATGGGCATTCAAGCATGTAAATTATATTCTGAGTCACATGTAAGATAGTGATTAATTTAGTACATCCTCTGTGAATGTCTGTCAATAAGGTGAGTGCCTTTTATCATAGCTTTGCAGTTGATACAGTTTAAACAAGGAAATGTATTATTATATACAGTAAATAGCCTGCTTTACAAAGTTTATTTTTCATAAAAGCCAGTTATAGAGGGTTTTAATGTAGTTTATTTGAGTTGTGGGAATGGAGCCCTTACGGCGGGACATGCGATCGGGGAGCATGGATCTTACACTATGTAAATATATATTTTTTTAAGTATGACAGGTGCTTCACATTTGTACACATGATGCACTATGATTGAGAAAGATCAGAAAGGTTGAAGCGTCGCATCACATGTGGCTGGATTAAACTGTCCTTTTCACATTGGATTATGGAGTGCTGCCTGGTTTTTTGATGTTTATCTATCTATCTATAGGCCCGGTCACACACTATGATATCGTTGAAACGTCACGGGTTTTAAGATGTTTAAACGATGTTGTAACGACATTGTAGCAATGTCTGCTTGCTCATCGACTGCGACAAAGTGACTTCAGGCACGATGAGTCCTAACGCTGCAGCACTCAGATACTACTGTATCGTGTGGAGTGGCTGGCTCCATTTCTGCAAGGTGCACCCTCATTGCCTACAGGTGATCTAGGGTATAGATGGTGTCCTCTCACTTAGTAGTGGGGTCGGGTGGACAAGGAGGACTTGGGTGTCAGCGTTAGGACTCATCGTGCCTGAAGTCACTTTGTCGCAGTCGATGAGCAAGCAGACATTGGCCAATGTGTGTACTAAGAACTTCAGATTTAAAAAAAATGTAAGAATTTTGAGTTTTTTGAAAAAACGTAAGTTTTTAAATTTTTTCTCATATATATTTAGCTTGTTAGCATATGTACACCACTGGTAGTAGCTGAGTGCTGCAGAGAGTTTTTATCTAGTATCTATCTATCTATCTATCTATCTATCTATCTATCTATCTATCTATCTATCTATCTATCTAATTCAAAGAAGCTTTATTGCCAGGACTAAATACACATCAGTTTTGCCAAAGAACGTGTACAAAAGAAAATAGGGATAGGGCTGTAGGAAAGGTGGATAGGGGCACATCAAGTGTGGGGGCTGTAGGAGCAATGGGTGGGGACAGATCCAGGGTGGGGGCTATCAGAACAATGGATGGGGCAGATCCAGGGGGGCTATGGAAGTCCATGGCATATCATAGTTCATTTCCTCGAAGTCTATGACAAGCACTCACACACCGCGCTGCTATCTCCACTGCTCTCTCTAAAAAACGCAAAAAGCAGGAGCAGCACAAAGAGCAATCACATTAAGTCCGGTGCAGAGTCCTTAGCAATGTTCAGTTGCTCATATATTTACCAAAAAAATGTACAGCGCTCATCTGTAGCATATACTTTACAGGTTTATTGGCCCATACCAACCAAATGTTCTGGTCCAGCAGTGTTGGAAGAAGGTTCAGCTGGAACCAAAACGTTCGGTCAGTATGGGCCAATAAACCTGTAAAGTATATGCTACAGATGAGCGCTGTACATTTTTTGGTATCTATCTATCTATCTATCTATCTATCTATCTATCTATCTATCTATCTATCTATCTATCTATCTATCTAGACCAGTAAACAACTGCAGCACTCCAAGAAAGATGTAATATGCCTTTAATGGCCTTCAGGCATCCTGTGGTGGACGTTTCGGTCCTCAGACCTTCTTCCAGGCTGGAAGAAGGTCTGAGGACCGAAACGTCCACCACAGGATGCCTGAAGGCCATTAAAGGCATATTACATCTTTCTTGGAGTGCTGCAGTCGTTTACTGGTCTGTATAGGGGGGTGAAGGAACTTAGCCCTGGACTGATTTTTGCACCACCCTTGTAAGGGATAAAAGTGCTGCTCTTTCATTTTTTCTATCTATCTATCTATCTATCTATCTATCTATCTATCTATCTATCTATCTGTCTGTCTGTCTGTCTGTCTGTCTGTCTGTCTGTCTGTCTGTCTGTCTGTCTGTCTATCTATCTATCTATCTATCTACCTTCCACAGTGATTCATTACTCACTCTTCTGGCTGATCCCCTGTAATCCCGGTGTGGCTCTCGGTGTTCTCGGTCGGTTCCTCCTGGTCGGTGTGCTCTGTACAGGTGATTCTTCAGTATTTAGCAGCGTCTATTTCCTGATTCCTGACATCTTGTGAAGTATTCACCCTGTAGCTGATCTCCTCCTGTCTTACGATCACTCACTGCTATCACTTACATATTATGTGTAGCATGTGACATACCAAACTATGAAAACAAAATAATAAAAAATTCCAGATCCAGCAAATTGTCACTTTCCATTTCGGTCAGATTGCTGCGCGAGCTCATATTTAGTAGTGTAAGTCTCTGCCATATAGGAGAATATTAGAGATGTGCGAAGCTTTTGAAAGTTGAATTTGACGACTTCCCTGAATTTTGCCCAAAAATTTGATTTGCAGCAAATAAATTTTTAGGGATTTCAAGGCTAGAAAGTTTGTAATTGTTCATAAAATGCACATGGGGAGAGAAGAGGGAAGACCCTGCTGACCCCAAGAGCTTACACTCCACAGGAGATATAGTGAGAGACCCCACTGACCATAAGGGCTTACACTCTACAGAAGAGAGTGGACCCCACTGACCATAAGGGCTTATACTCTACAGAAGAGAGAGGACCCCACTGACAAGAGCTTATACTCTACAGAAGAGAGAGGACCCCACTGACCATAAGACCTTACACTCTACAGGAGAGAGAGGACCCCACTGACAATAAGAGCTTATACTCTACAGAAGAGAGAAAGGAACCCACTGACAATAAGAGCTTAGACATTACAGGAGAGAGAGACAGAGGACCCCACTGACCATAAGAGCTTATACTCTACAGAATAGAGAGGACCTCACTGACAATAAGAGCTTAGACATTATAGTAGAGAGAGAGAACCCCACTGACAATATGAACTTAAACTTTACAGGAGAGAAAGAGTAGCCCACTGACCATAAGAGCTTACACTCTACTGGAGACAGCGAGGACCCTACTAACCATAAGAGCATAATTACACTGTACAGAATAGAGATAGAGAGGACCCCAATGACCATAAGAACTTAAGCTTTACAGGAGAGAGAGGGGACCCCAATGACCATAAGAGCTTACACTCTACAGGAGAGAGAGGACCCCAATTATTATTATTATTATTATTATTATTTATTATTATTGCGTTTATTGCCATTAATTCCATGGCACTTCACATGTGCAGAGGGTATAATAGACAAGTACAATAAACATGGACAATATAAGGCACACAGGTACAATAGGGTAGAGTCTGTCTGCGAGGGGTCACAATCTACAAGGGGATGGGTGAAGATACATTAGGAGAGGGTGGAGTTGGTCGTGGGGTGGTTCAGTGGACTGAGGATCTCTGCAGGTTGTAGGCTTGCTGGAAGAGGCGAGTCTTCAGGTTCCTTTTGAAGGTTTCCAGAGTAGGAGAGAGTCTGATGAATTGCGGCAGAGAGTTCCAGAGTATAGGGGAAGCACGGGAGAAATCTTGAATGCGGTTGTGGGAAGAAGAAATAATGGAGGGAGTAGAGCAGGAGATCATGGATGGATTTCAGGTTGCGTGAGGGGAGATAATGGGAGACCATATCGCAGATGTACGAAGGAGACTGATTGTGAACGGCTTTGTATGTCAGAGTAATGGTTTTAAACCAGGATCACTGAGAAATGGGGAGGCAGTGGAGAGCTTAACAGAGAGAAGAGCCTGGGGAATAGTGGGGAGACAGGTGGATAATTCGGGCAGCAGAGTTTAGGATAGATTGGAGTGGTACAAGAGAGGTAGTGGGGAGGCCAGACAGTAGGGGTCACACTAGTCGAGGCGGGAGTTGATGAGGGCGTGGACAAATGTTTGTGTGGGAGACACAGGTGGCATGGTGACTCAGTGGTTAGCACTGCAGCCTTGCAGCGCTGAGGTCCTGGGTTCAATTACCACCAAGGACAACATCTGCAAGGAGTTTGTATGTTCTCCCCGTGTTTGCGTGGGTTTCCTCTGGGCACTCTGGTTTCCTCCCACACTCCAAAAACATATGGATAGGATGTTTAGACTGTGAGCCCCAATGTGGACAGTGTGTTGCAAATGTTTATAAAGCGCTATGTAAATGAATAAATATTATAAAATATTATTATTATTTGCATTGTTGAGGTCGAGGAATGAACGCATCCGGGAAATATTTTAGAGTTGGAGTCGGCAGGAGGTGGCAAGGGCATGGATATATGCCTTGTCAGGGTCGAGGATGACCCTGAGGCACCGGGCGGTGGGGACTGGGGAAAGTGAGCAGCACTTGACGTTGATGCATACATCAGGTGGGAGGGGAGGTGGGAGTGGGTTGGGGGAAAGATGATGAATTCTGTTTTGTCCAAGTTCAGTTTCATAAAATGAGTGGTAAAGAAAGATGATATAGCGGCCAGACACTGTGTAATTTTGGATAGCAAGGAGGTGATGTCAGGTCCAGAGAGATAGATATGAGTGTCATCAGCATAGAGATGATACTGCAGACCAAGGGACTCAATGAGCTGACCCAGGCCAAAGGTGTAGATGGAGAAAAGTAGGGAGCCAAGAACTGAGCCTTGGGGGACGCTGACAGATAGGCGGTAGGGTGAAGAGGTGGTGTGGGAGAGGGTGACGCTGAATGTCCAGTCTGTTAGATATGAAGCGATACAGGAGAGAGCCAGGTCAGTGATACCAAGAGATTCCAGGATCTGTAGCAGGTCAACGAGGAGGAGGACAGAGTAGTGTCATTTGCTCTTGGCGGTTAATAGGTCATTGGTAACTCTGGTGACTATAAGAGATTACTCTCTACAGGAGAGATTGAGAGAACCGCACTGACCATAACAGCTTACACTCTACAGGAGAGAGAGGACCCATCTGACCATAAGAGCTTATGCTCTACTGGGGAAAGAGAGAGGATGCTGCTGGCCATAAGAGCATGCACTCTACAGAAGAGATAGAACCCTACTGACCATAAGAGCTTACACTCTACAGGAGAGAGAGGACCCTGCTGACCATAAGAACTTACACTGTATAGGAGAGAGGATCCCACTGACCATAAGAGCTTACACTCTACAGGAGAGATAGAATCTCCAAGAAAAAGAATTCAGCAAAAAGGACCTTTTTAAAAACATGGTCTTCACAAACATTTAGGACAAATGGCAATAAGGCAGGATAAACCCATGGTCCAGGTTTACATGTTTCGGAGCCTGAGCTTCTTAACCTAATTACAACTGGGAGCCCCGGAAACTAAATACCCCGGGGACATCCGGCCCGTAGATCACATGGCGTCTACAAATCATATTAATTGGATGAACTGGTCCAAATGTTCCCCAATCAGCCATAAAGTGTCAGGCTTGTGTTACCTTTACTTTGTGGCTGTAATATATATAAAATATCACAATGAGGTGACTTTGCAGACTGGTTTGAATCTCTCCTATCATTTCGTGTTTTTTTTGTTTTTTATGATTTGTTTCCTCATACTTGTCTTACTTGTTTTTTTCCCTTTCCATCAACACAGACGTTTGGGGACTTGTTTACTTTATGATGACACCAAACTTGTATGTTTTTTTTATTATATTTAGGGGTCAAAAAAGATTTATGTATCATTAAATGTATTATTGTTTTACATTTTTAATATTTATATTATTTTTTAGACTTTTTAGGAGACTTGAACTTTTGATTGCATATAGATGACACTGCCATATGTAGACGAACTGACCACTCCTATGTAGACTCATTTTTTTTTGGTGGGGGGCATTCACTTGACCTCCTGCTGCCATGCAAGAGTGTCGCCTGGGGGTGTAATTGTCGAGCCCAGGCTTTGGGGTGCTCGGGCGTCAGGCTGTAAGGGTTATTGCTCCGGTTGTCACGGGGAGGGGTGGCTGTGCCTGACTCCGTGTCCTGGGCCTATCTTCCAAAAAGGGGTTAGTATTTACAGGGGATTATATACAAAGTTGTCGTGACGGCACCTGTAGTTTCCGGTGAGATGCCACCAGCGCCGCCACAGTCCGCCGGAGGTAGATGGTACTGCGGCAAGTTGATGAAGTCCTCCACAGGTAGGACTGGACCTCCGGGGCAGCGTTCCTGTATAAAGGCAAGTTCAAGCAAAAGATGGTGCTACGGAGACCAATTCACTTTTCTCCGGGTACTTTACTGTAGATCGTAACAGTTGCACTTACAGTCAACAGTTCAGCACTTAAGATGTTACAAAACAGGTAGCTAACGGGTGGCTGCAGGTAGTATGGTGGGACCCTCAGTGTGTGCATTCGTGCTCTAACCCCATCTGTTCCTTCTTTCCATTTGAATTGTGATGCCTGATGATTTGAAATCTGTCCGACCTCCTTTCTTCTCTCACCCTTGCTCCCGTCAGATAACCCTCTGCTGGCTGGCCCCTCGTTCCTTTGGTGGTGCCTGGTTCCCTCTTTTGGTTGTCCAGGTGCCCGGGAGAATTAGAGACTCCACGGGGTTCCGGATTCTCTGTGGTCCTAAAGTATCCCACAGGTGCGGGCTCCAGTGTCCAGTAAGCTGTCTGGGATAAACTTCATCAAGTTCCTCACTCCCTTAGGCTGTCTGCACCTGGAAAACTTTCTCTCTTAAGCCCTTTCTTCTTCCTCCATCTCCAACTCCAACTCCTCGGTCAAAGACGTCCTTGTTCCCCCTAGAAGTGATTTTATTCCCTCCCGGGTAACCTCCCACCGTGACAACTAGTGTAGGAGTGCTGGTTATGGGTCCCACCCACCATCCTAGAGTCCACTTGCAGCTGGAGTACCTGCACCTCGTTTACGGGTGCAGTACCCCTCTGTGACGCCTGCATGGCGGGGCGCCACATAATTATTTCGAAATGCAATTGTCATGATTGACATCAGCATTTAAATGATTAAACAGCAGCTCCAATTACTACTGTAAGCAAAAGGTGCTGACCATATAGCACAGCTGGCACCTGCCCGCCTCTGTTATTCACTGGCTGTGTCACATGAATATTGCAATACTGGTCACAGACTATAGACAAGGGTGGCACTGTGACTTTTTTTTAAATGTTATGTATCCCTTTAGGGGCTAAATAGAAATTTTATTAATTAGGGAAATATAAGGTAAACAATGTTTGTACCATGTTAGCCAGTAGATAGAAAAATATTGGAATCTGAGAGTTCTCAGTGGTTGATACCTTTTAAAGGCTAACTGAAAAGATGGTAAACATAGCAAGCTATCGGGACACAATGACCCCTTCATAAAGCTAATAATGACACAAATTCTGAAGACACATACACATACATAAGCAGGGTTAGATGCTGTAGTAAATACGACAGGTGACGTAAAGCAGAGTCAGGCTAGAGAGGGGGAGAGCTGAGCTGGGAGGTAAAGTCAAAATTCTAAGATAAGATGAACAGATTGTATTATTGTTCTATGATTAGTGGCCTGTGGAGACCTGAAGATTCCTCAGTGAGTTGTGGAAAGCAATAAATCGAAGAGAGAGAGTTCACATAAAAAGTTTCAAAAGTTCATTGTCCTCTAACTTGTGAAATATTTAATCCTGTTTTGAATGTGTCAAAGTTCGTTATCAATTTGTATTCCCAAATTTTTCTCTCTTTTGAGATTTGAAGTGGATTTTCAAAATGAGCAGCCTCATATCGGTTTCACTGTGGTCAGGGCTGGAAAAATGCTTTGCTACAGGTAGATCCATACGCTTTTCTTTTATTGAGTGGCGATGAGAATTCATTCTCGTCCTGAATTTTTGTCCGGTCTCCCCTACGTACATGCCACCTGTTGGACATTTGGTACATATAATTAAATACACCACATTGCTTGTGATGCAACTGAAGTTACCTGGGATCTTGTAGTCCTGATCTGTCCCAGGAATCCTTATCTTGTCTGTTGTCATTATAGATGGAGGTTTTGCACATGTTCTTGTTGCAGGGAAAGGTTCCGGTTGCTGTTGGAGAGAACAGGGCGCTTCTCACAATGATGTTTTTTAGATTCGGAGGTTGTCTAATACACAAGAATGGGGGATCCAGAAATATTGATTTTAGTCGGGGATCTTTTTCTAGGAGTGGTTGCAGTTTCCGTGCAGCTCCTCTTAGCACCTCCAGACTTAGATTGTCGGGTGTCATTATAGATGGACAGGCTTTGCACCTGTTCTGGTTGCAGGGAAAGGTTCCTGTTGCTGTTGGAGAGGACAGGGCGCTTCTGACAATGACTTTTTTTAGATTCGAAGGTTGTCTAAAACACACTGAAGAAATGTGCACAACTGGACAGTGACATTTTTCCTATCCAAATGCAAGGAGAATCTGATTCCCAAAGGAGTCTAGATTACAAATCCACTTCTGCATACCTAAAACACTTATTATGCATGAAACCATTGACAAAGGACCTCTGAGAGACTAAGGAACCTTCTTTTGCATGTCTTCTACAGCATCAAAAGTAACATGCAAAGGGAATTGGAAACACGGAGGAACACACTCACAGAAGCCATTGAACAGAATTTACAACAATTTTACCATAAATTGCAATCTCGTCTGATTCATAACATGGAAAAGAAATTGCACAGACTGCGCATCAATTCAGGACTCAATACAAACAGAACAACGACAAATCCTGACAACTTGGACAACTCCTCCTGTCAGAAAGCAATTGTGTCACCAACCTTTTAGATTACAACCCCAACAAAGTGGAACTTGCTGTACTTTCTAGGGGACTCTCATATTGTCCTACTAAAGCTCTGGATAAAATAGAACTGTGCAGCGACATGGAGGATTACTTCAGGAGACTATGCCTAAGTGAATTTTACAGTGACAAAGAGGACTCTGAACCCTACTGCGCCAAACGAAGAGGGATCCTGACAACCAAGAAAAGGTCAGACTGGACACCTGAATCTAATCGTAACTCCCATTGGGAAAAATATATAGACGCTTTCAGACATTTGGTAAAATCCACTATTTTAGATACACACAACACTCAACTATCCAACATCAATGCCCAGGAGAGAAGGGCTATACGGTCCTTAAAAACCAACAAAGAAATCATCATTAAACCTGCAGACAAGGGTGGTACAATAGTCATGATGAACAAATCTGACTACATGAAGGAAGCAAACAGACAACTGACGGACACACGTTACTACAAGAAATAGCTGTCTGACCCCACACAGGACTATCACAAGGAATTAAACAGGCTGGTTTCTTGTCTACTTATATCCTTAAGAGCTGATAACCTAATACCAGAAAGTCCAAGAACAGGCACATTCTACATACTTCCCGAAATTCACAAATCAGGAAATCCAGGGAGACCAATCATTTCATGTGTGGGCACACTCACCGAACAAATTTCTGGGTGGGTAGTGGGTGTTCTCAAACCCCTGGTAAAAGAGACACCAAGCTACATTCAGGACACAACTGACCTATTGAAATGGCCAGCATTGTATAAAGGTTGGCCATTCTTGAGGTGACAGGCAGGGAAAGAGTTAATGAATAAAGCTTTGAGCAGGGTTAGTCAGTGAGAAGCAGTTAGAACCAGTTTTTTCTAGTGGGCTTCCCGCCCAAATTCAAAAGATATGATTGGCTGACAGCTGTCAGTCATAGGGTATATAAAGAGGTAAATTCAGTCAGAGCAGTCAGTCAGGTAAGAAGATACATGGAAGCCCCCGCCCACCCTGCCCTGTTTTATGTTGTACAATGTTGTTGCTATGGTACTTTGTTAGAGGATAGGGTTGCCCAGGGATTCTGGGTGAACTAGTTTACAAGATGATGAATTGAAGGTGTTATTTATTCTTATTTAATAACTTATTTATTTATGAAATTATTTATTGGAGAAAATTTATTTAGGAAAAAATTTATTTAATTGAATTGGAGAAAATTTATTTAATTAAATTATTTTGTAATCCTTAATAAAGTACCAATTAAAAATTTTATTTACCACAATGTTCTGAAGTGTGCCTCTCTTTTAGGAATTAGTATAAGGTAAGGGTTTTATTGTAAGCAAAAATAAGAGTTTGCCTTGTCGCCTCATGAATAAACTGTCAGCAATAGGTCCTCTACCAGAAGGAACCATCCTCACCACCATGGATGTGGAATCTCTGTACAGCAACATTCCACACCAGGATGGATTAAATATCCTCAAAACCTTCCTGGAAAACACAGGGATTGATGCTGACTCTGGTGAAGCTTACAAAAATCATCCTCATGCACAACTACTTTACACTTGACGACAATATATATTTACAGGAGACTGGCACAACAATGGGAAGCAAAATGGCACACGATATGCAAATCATGACCAAGCTTGAAGGTGACTTTTTATCCTCTTCCCCTATCAGGCCTCTGGCCTACTACCCTTATATCTATGATATTTTAATCATCTGGACAGAGCCGGAGCAACAGCTGAAGACGTTCCATGAACACTTTAATCAGTTCCATCCCACCATCAACTTAACACTCAACTACTCCTGCACTGAAGTCAGCTTTCTGGACACCATCATTAAGCTACAGAACAATGAATTAGAGACATCCTTGTACCGGAAACCAATTGACCGTCCAACATATCTCCGATGGGAGAGTTTTCATCCAAAACACATAAAAAACTCTATTGTGTATAGCCAGGCCATCAGATACAATCGGATATGTTCCAACCCTACAGATAGAGACAATCACCTTGAGGACCTCAGAAAGACCTTTTTGAACCAGGGCTACCATCCAAGAGCAATCGAGAACCAGATTACACCAGAATATCAAGGCATCATCTCCTATATTACAAAACTAGAGAAGAGAACAACAGAGTTCCTCTCGTAGTCACCTACAATCCAAGTCTGGAGGTGCTAAGAGGAGCCACACGGAAACTGCAACCACTCCTACAAAAAGATGCCCCACTAAAATCAATATTTCCGGATCCCCCACTCTTGTGTTTTAGACAACCTCTCAATCTAAAAAACATCATTGTCAGAAGTGCCCTGTCATCTCCAGCAGCTACAGGAACCTTTCCCTGCAACCAGAACAGGTGCAAAACCTTCATCCATAATGACAATGGACAAGATTAAGATTCCTGGACCACCTGAGGAAGACAGTAGAGTCTGTGGAAACTCATCGTGGCCACACAAGGGTCCAATAAAGGTCTGTTTTATAATCCATATTTGTGCAGGATCCGTCTTAGCACTCCACAAAGCCGATCAATTTCTTTCCTATTGTAAGATAAAGATTCCTGGGACAGATCAGGGGTACAAGATCCCAGGTAACTTCAGTTTGCATCACAGGCAATGTGGTGTATTTAATTAATATGTACCAAATGTCCAACAGGTGGCATGTATATAGGGGAGACCGAACAAAAAATCTGAACAAGAATGAATTCTCATCACCACTCAATAAAAGAAAAGCACATGGACCTTCCTGTAGCAAAGCAATTATCGAGCCCTGACCACAGTGAAACCGATATGGGACTGCTCATTTTAAGAAGCAACTTCAAATCACAGAGAGAGAGAAGAATTTGGGAATACAAATTGATAATGAAGTTTGACACATTCAAAACAGGATTAAATGTTTCACATAGATTCAACCGTTTTTATATAAAATGAATGGACATTTGGGGACATCACATCTCCAACAGACTCAAGACAGAGGACAATTAAATTTTGACACTTCTTATGTGAACTCTCTCGCTTCGATTTATTGCTTTCTACAACTCACTGAGGAATCTTCAGGTCTCCACAGGCCACTAACCATATAACAATAATACAATCTGTTCATCTTATCTTAGAATTTTGACTTTACCTCCCAGCTCAGCTCTCCCCCTCCGTAGCCTGACTCTGCTTTATGTCACCTGTTGTATTTACTACAGCATCTAACCCTGCTTATGTATATATTGTGTGTCTTCAGAATTTGTGTCATTATCAGCCTGACGAAGGGGCCATAGTGTCCCGAAAGCTTGCTTTGTTTACGATCTTTTCCGTTCGTCATTAAAAGGTTTCAACCACTGAGGACTCTCAGATTCCAATATTTTTTTAGGGAAATATATACAGTTGAAACCAGAAGTTTACATCCACTATATAAAAAGACACGTGTGTTTTTCTCACTATCTGACATGAAATCAGAATAATCCTTTCCCGTTTTAGTTCAATTAGGATTATCATAAATATTATTATTTGTCAAATGCCAGAATAATGAGAGAGAGAGAGAGAGAATGTTTTAAGGCATTTTTATTACTTTCTGCAAAGTCAGAAGTTTACAAACATTCATATTCCTTGCATTTAAACAATTTGGGACAGCCCATATGATGATGTTATGTGCTTGGTAGCTTTTGATGGGTTTATTGGCAACATCTAAGTTAATTAGAGACACACCTGTGGATGTATTTTAATGCACATCTCAAACATTCTTCTTATTTGTGTTGCATCATGGGAAAGTCTAAAGAAATCCACCAAGATATCAGGAAGAGAATTGTAGTCTGGTTCATCCTTCAGTGCAATTTCCAGTTAACTGAAGGTACCTCGTTCATTTGTACAAACAATTCTATGCAAGTACAAACAAGATGGGTATGTCCAGCCATCATACCGCTCAGGATGGAGACAGGTTCTGTGTCCCAGATATGAACGTGCTTTGGTTCGACATGTGCATATCAACCCAAGGACAAAAGCAAAAGACCTTGTGAAGATGATGGCGGAAGCTGGTAAGATTATGTCATTATCCACAGTGAAACTAGTACTGTATCAACATGGGCTGAAAGGCCTCTCTGCCAGGAAGAAGACACTACTCCAAAAGAAACTAAACAAAGCCAGATTATTGTTTGCAAATGCACACAGGAACAAAGACCTACATTTTTGGAGACATGTCCTGTGGTCTGACAATATTAAAATAGAACTGTTTGGCCATAATGACCATCGTTATGTTTGGAGGAAAAGGAAGGAAGCTTGGAAGCCTGAGAACACCATCCCAACTGTGAAACACGGGGGTGACAGATCCAGTTTTAGGGTTGTTTTTCTGCAGGAGGGACTGGTGAATTTCACAAAATAGATGGCATCATGAGGAAAGAAGATTATGTGGCAATACAGAAGCAACATCTCAAGACATCAGCCAAGAAGTTAAAGCTTGGGCAGAAATGGGTCTTTCAAATGGACAATGACATGAAGCATACTGCCAAACTGGTTGCAAAGTGGCTAAAGGATAACAAAGTCAATGTTTTGGAGCGGCCATCACAAAGCCCTGATCTCAATCCTACTTATGGGCAAAGCTGAAAAGCCTGTGAGCAAGAAGCCCTACATACATGGCTCAGTAACACCAGATCTATCAGGAGGAAGGGGCCCAAATTCATACCAACTATTTTGAGAAGATTGGGGAAGGATCCAAAACATGAGAGCCAAGTCATACAGTTTAAGGGCAATGGTACCAATTATTAATAAAATGTAGGTAAACTTGTGACTTTGCAGAAAGTAATAAAAATGCCTTAAAACATTCTATAACTCATTATTCCTGCATTTGCAAATATTAATAACTAGATGGGGGCCCAGCGGTGACATCACGATTGGAAAGGGCTCTGTATTCCTGGGGGAGGCATCTGTCTCTCCCCTGTCTGCCCTCTCTACCCTCTCTGTGCTGTCTCTCTCCCCATGTGCTGTCTTCTCCTCGCTGTAATTTCTCCTTTGACCTGTCTTCCCCTGTGCATTTTTTCTCTCCTCCCGTGCGCTCTTCCCCCTGTGTGCTGTCTCTCTCCCCCCTGTGCTGTCTTCTCCCATCGTGTGCTCTCTCCTTTGAGCTTTCTCCGCCCTGTGTGCTCTCTCTTTCTTCCCTGTGCGCTCACCCTCTTTGTGCTCAATCTGCCCCATGTGTGCTCTCTCTTCCCCCTATGAGCTCTCTCTGTTCCCCTGCATACTGTTTCTGGCCCCCTGTGTGCAAACCCGTCCCCCTGTGCACTCTCCCTGCCCCTATGTGCATATTGCCCCTGTGCTTTGTCTCTACCTCTTGTACTTTGTCCCCCCTGTGGTGTCCAAAGATGGTTGCGGCGTGAGTAGGTGCACATATGCGCACCAGGCCATGCCACTGCCATTTTTGTATACCCAGGTGTCCAAAGATGGTGGCTGCTTGAATAAGTATGCATGCATGCTGGCTATACGTATATGTACTTACTGAGATGGTGATGTGTCAGTGGTGCTGGCTGCAGAGGATGGCGGCTGCAGTTTCAGGTGGCGGTCTCGGGCGGCTGCGGCACCGATGGTTGTACTGCACAATATGCCAGTAGTGCCAGTGGGCGCTACATTAGCACACCCATCACTTGAGTGTGCAAATTTGGCAGAGGTGTGTGACAGCAGAATATCTGGATACAGGAATTATGTAACTATAACCCTGTATGGTCTCTCTGCCCCCCTGTGCGCAGTCCCAGGCCACCTGTACACTGTCTGTAGTCCCATGTGTTCTGTCTCTGCCCCCTGTGTGCTCTCTCTGTCCCCGTGCGCTCTCTCTGTCCCCCGATGTGCTCTCTATGTCCTCTGTGTGCTTTTTGTCCCCGTGCGCTCTCTCTGTCCCTCGATGTGCTCTCTGTGTCCCCCTGTGCACTCTCTGTCCCCCTGTGCACTCTCTCTGTCTCCCGATGTGCTCTCTTTGCCTTCTTGTGTGCTCTCTCTTCCCCTCCTCCCGTGTGCTCTGTCTGCCCCCCTGTGCGCTCTCTCTGTGCAGTATGGTGTGTCACACCACCGCCACCTTTGGGCACCCAGGTGTCCAAAGTTGATGGTCTCCTGAGTAAGTGCGCATTTGCACATACTCAGGAGGCAGTGTATGCGGCGATGACTGCGGGTGGCTATGTGTGGCAGCAGTTCCTGGCGTGGTTTCAGGCGTCGGCGGTTCCGGGTGTCGGCAGTTGCGGGCGTCTGCGGCACTGCTGGTGGCATTGCGCAATGTGCCAGTAGCGCCAGTTGGCACCTTACATGCACACTCGCCATTTGGGTGTGCAAAGATGGCTGCTGTCGGGCGTGATGGGTGGACACCATGATGCCTTAAATTCATGAGAGACACAACAGGATGTTTGTTAGTTTATTCTGGTAATCCTAATTGACCTAAAACAGTAAAGGTTTATTCTGATTTCATGTCGGATAGTGAGAAAAACATGCAGATGTGTCTTTTTACATAGTGTATGGAAACTTCTGGTTTCAACTGTATATACAAAACATACTCCAATACATGGTCTATACTGTGTAATGTTTGTGGATCCAGCATGTGTCAGGTATATGATATCCCCATGACACCCCAGTAGTGAAAGCCTGAGTTGTGTATTATTACACTGCTGTATGTTTATGTTACAGGAGATGAAACAATGCATAAATGATGGTGCGGAGACAGCGTTACTGTACAGTGCTATTATAAAAGAGCTGACGGTGCAGCAGGGTGTGTCATTGGTGCAGCCTATCACAAGGATATAAATTATCTCTGCTGTAGCATCAGTAGCTTCAGTTCATGAGAATGTGAAGCATGTGACATAACAACTTTGATTCCACCGGTTTGATGAATTAAAGGGATTTTCCAAATCTTAAAAAAAAAAAAAATTCAACCCATTTCCTTACTGATCCAGCGTGAACACTCCGGCTGATCTTGTCAATTAAAGCCCTACTCAAGTGTTTTTTTATTGCACCATTGTAGTGGAGCCTTAAATCTAAGTCCGCTGACCCCTGTGTAATACTCGCCTTCCGTGGCCTTCATCTTTTTCCAGGTTCAGTGTTTCATGGAGCGCCCTGGAGGTCATAACTCAATACAAGTCTATGAGAGCCTAGTTCTGACTTCCTTCTGGCTCTAATAGACTTGTATTGCGAAGTTGTGATGGTACTTTTGACTTCTGGACATTTAGAAGTTACAGGCACAAGATGGCACAGCTGTACCGGAGCGGCATCGGTAAGAGGTGAAGACACCAGTAGGTGAGTCAATGACCGAGGGCAGGGGGCTTACATTTAAAACACCACTCAAGCACAGGAAAAAAGTAATCTTCAACTATAATAAAACTTAGATCCAAAGCTCGACATAAACTAAATACCCACTAATAGACTAATATGAAAAAGAGGACTTTATTCAGCCCATATGGTGTAGTGACATTTCGAAGGAAACCAACCTTTTCCACCGAATGCATACATGCTAATTTCTATAGAGTTAGAAGAAACAAGATAATAATGTTGTAGTTGTGATATCTTTTAATGGCTAACAAAAATAAAATAAGTAATTTTACAAGGTGAGCTTTGGAGACGTCTCAGGTCTCTTCATCAGGCTGGTATGACAAAATATTCAAAGAAACACACGTGTATATACATGCACAACCAGAGCAGATGCAAGGTATAATAAATGGACATTTAACTAAATAAACAAAACAGAGCCTGGAGAGGATCCTCAATCAGCCAGGCTTACTGATGTCAAAGTTTTTATGACCCTAATTTATATGTACACCGGGTATCTTCAGACTTCAGTGTCCCTGAAAAACATTCTTCAGTTGTTATAATGAACCATAAATCTGTCAGATAGGTTTAGCCCTTTTGGATGCAGTCAAAAGTTCTAATGAACTTGGATTCACAGACCCTTCAATGTTTCTGGGAATTGAAATTGCCTCTCAAAATTGCAACTTTTATATTTACAATGTTATGTCCTTGACCAGAAAAATGTTTGGCTACTGGTAAATTGATTTTATTGTCTGTTATTGTGTGACGATGAGACCTCATCCTTGCTTTTAGCAGTTGTCCTGTCTTCCCAACATAAAAAGCCCCTACTGGGCATATAGTGCACATAACTAAATACACAACATTGAAAGAGGAGCATGTGAATGTCACAGGAATCTTATAATCCTGTTGTGAGTTGGGGATCTGACTCCTGTCTCTGGTCTCTAAGTGAGCACAGGTCTTGAAGCTCTTCACATTGCATGGATAAGTTCCTCTTGATATATCTGAGGGCATCGAACTTCAGACAATGATGTATCTTTAAGCATATCTGTAGCATGTAGCATGATGTATCTGTAGCATAGCAAGGGAGGGTCTTTGAATATTATTTTTAGTTGGTCATCCTTGTGTAGGATATGGTGAAGTTTCCTCGCAGTTTTCCTTAGTACCTCAAGATTTGCCGCAAGCCCCATAAAGAATGCATGGGGCTTGCCACAAATGTACCGCAAGTGCGGCCATTAGGTGGCAGATGCGATTTTTCTGTCCAGATCGGCCAGATCTGGACAGAAACGCTAATGTGAAAGGGGCCTTAAATTGGTATCAGGAAATAAAAGGGTATCTCTGGGAAGATAAATCTTTTTAGTTCAGTTCTTGCCCTCCTACATGATGAAACAGAGCCATACATTGCAGTTCTAGGATCTATATTTTGCTTATAAATCAAGAAAATCATACCTGCTCTTTGGCTTTGACCCCCCTCAGGGGTCTGAGAATTTCAGCTTCATGCATGGATGCTGGGAGCTGCAGGATCATCCTACATTACAGCCCCCTCACACTTCTGTATGGGTGTAGAATGTTGGCATGTATAATTAACAATGAGTTCACATTAAATATGTTGTACAAAGTTCTGCAATGACATCGTCTGGCCACCAGAAGCTATGTAAAGAAAGAGACAGGGATTTTGTGAAAAGACCCAGGAACCTGAGGGAGAAGGAGCTAAGAGGGCTGAGGAAGAAGAAGCAGAAGCCATCACTGTGTGACTCGTGGTCCTGGGATCCCACCGTGTCCAAGGAGAGAGAGGACGTGCCTGGTTCCTGTGACGTGTGGAGCGCCCGGGGACTTGTGCTGTCAGTGTGCCCAATGAAGAACTGCTCGTTGTGAGAAACAGAGTGTGACCGGTCATGGTACAGATAGATAGGGAGAGGTAGACAGTGATTGCAAAAGCTGCAGAGAATTTTCTTGTGTGTAACCCTGCTGGTGAACTGACTAGTCGTAGTTTAGAAACTGTGAAAGATCTTGCATAACGAGACTTTGAACAAGTGTATTATACAGAGGAGTCCTATTGTGGATTACAAAGGAGAACTGAGTACGACCTCAATTCCTGTTGCACTAGGCTGTGCTGAAAAGCCTGGTGAAAGAAAACAACCGAAACTACCCTGTGGTGGGAGATTAAAGTTAAATAAAAGATTGTTAAGTGTGTGTGTGTGTGTGTTATTTCAGTTTTAAGAGGTATCATTTTGCTCCTGCAGGAGAATTGAACACTGTGTAAATAACTTGTGATAACTAGAATTCGTTATAAAGGGGAATATGAGGGTACCCGGAACATATTGTAAATAGCATGGGAGGAGGTTGTAGGATTAAATGCCTGAGGGAAAGACGTGCTGCGATCGTGGTAAAATCCTGGGTAGGCCCAGTACTGAGTAAGGGCAGGGTGGCATAGTTCTGTAGTTTGGGGGTAGTTGTGTCCCTCCCTGCGAAACTGGCCCTTGAGTTCCCTTGGGCTACATAAGTTGTATTGTGTTGTCAGGCTATTGAGACCCATAGTTTGTGGGGAGTGCAACCCAGTCATTTGCTTTACAAGTTTCCATAAAAGACTGAGTTTACCACTATACTGAGTCAGCGTCATTCATAGCAGAGCCGTATCTTCTAGATTCAAACGACTGGTATCCCAGTTGTTACATGGGCAGTACTGTAAAGAAAGCAGACATGTAATCTGCACCCAAGAACACCGCAAATAAACACAGCATGAACGCTGATGATGCACCCCAGGCTATGAGGTACTCGGGAACCAAGCCGGTGCTGTCTCTGGGGATCACGGTAGTCGTGACCCGATCCCGTGGCCTGGGATTAGTCCAAAAAGAGGAATTTACAGGGGATTGTCGTGACGACACCCGGGGTATGTGGTTAGTAGAACCACCGCTGCCGTATTCCTGCTGGGGACAGTGACTTGAGGCAGCGTGGATGGTAAGCCCTCCTCGGGTAGGGCTGAGGGTCCCCAGGGCAGGAGTAGTTGGGATGGATGGGTTTGATGAGGGATTGTACACAGTGCAGTTCACTTACTTTGCTGCTGCAGCTTCTTGCAGCCAGTGTGCAGGGGAGTCAGGGATGCAGCTCCTCATGTGGAGGTCTCTTCTGTGGTGCTGGGAAGAAAGCATTCTCCGGCTCTGCAGGTGGGATTCAGTTGTTAGGCACGGATTAGAAGATGCAAATAAAGCACACAGACTCCTGATAGCCGTTCTCAGTCCGTTTACTGGAGTATAAGTAGTTGTTACAAGCTGTCCCTGGAGTAGGCGAGCAGTTCGGGGTAATTCTCACCCGGCCAGATCGTATTGGCTTCCTCACTGTACTGGTTTAATGGCCCTGTAATTGCTTCAGCTAAGCTGTCGGCCCTGTCTCTGTCTGCGTTGGCCAGTCTGACAGGCAACTTGAGTCCTTCACTTTCCTGCCCTCACCTGGGGAGTCAGCGTTTCTGGATTCTGTGCGTTGCTGCGTCCCTGGCACTGGGTAGCTGGAGATTCTGGAGTTCCCCACTTTCCGGTGTTGACTGCCAGTATGTCTGAACCTGCACAGTGTTGGACTCCGGTGTCCGTTCTTCTGATGTTCCTCTGCGGGGGTAAGAGGGGAAGCAAGGTGATGCAGCCTCCCGGTAGGACCCTAGCTTTAGGCCTGGTGTTCATTGTGGAACTCTGAGATAGGCTTGGCACGGCTCTTTTACACTCAGGTCGTCTGCACTGTTCTCGCTGACACTGAACTGTGCTCTTCACAGCCCTCCTGGGGACTGAACTGAGCTTGTTGCTCCTCAGACCAGAATATATAGGTGAGCTCACCCTGAAGCCGGGCTTGGTCTCCCTCTTCTGGCTGGGAGATGTTGGTGTTGTTTGTGTGTTGCCTAAGTGGAATACTCTTTACTGCTGTCTGGTGACACCTAGTAATGGTGACACTGTGGCACTGTGACTCTGGGGTGCCACACTGAGAAGAATGCAAAAGTAAAAATGCAAGAGTTGACATACTGCAAATTTGAAAAATGCTTTGTAGGTTTATGTCTGCAAGGAAAAAATCCATATCCATAGTGCTACAGTTTCAGGGGCAGGAATCTATAAATTGCTAAGGAAGAGGAGAGATCATGCCAGTGATGAATCAATGCAGAGCTCTGCCTCTATTCCCAGCCTCATACATGACAGTACACAGTACAAGAAGAAGATCACAGCGTGTATTTATATCTGCTTGGTGACATTATTACTATTTCAAGCCAGAACACCCCTGTTCATACATGACATAAGATGTACAGTTGTGGCCAAAAGTATTGACACCCCTGCAATTCTGTCAGATAATACTCAGTTTCTTCCTGAAAATGATTACAATCACAAATTCTTTGGTATTATTATCTTCATTTAATTTGTCTTCAATGAAAATACACAAAAAGAATTGTTCTAAAGCCAAATTGTATATATTTCCACACCAAACATAAAAAAGCGGTTGGACAAAAGTATTGGCACTGTTAGAAAAATCATGTGATGCTTCTCTAATTTGTGCAATTAACAGCACCTGTAACTTACCTGTGGCACCTAACAGGTGTTGGCAATAACTAAATCACACTTTCAGCTAGTTGACATTATTAAAGTTGACTCAACCTTTGTCCTGTGTCCTTGTGTGTACCACATTGAGCATGGAGAAAAGAAACAAGAGCAAAGAACTGTCTGAGGACTTGAGAAACCAAATTGTGAGGAAGCATGAGCAATCTCAAGGCTACAAGTCCATCTCCAAAGACCTGAATGTTCCTGTGTCTACCGTGCGCAGTGTCATGAAGTTTAAAACCCATGGCACTGTGGCTAACCTCCCTAGATGTGGACGGAAAAGAAAAATTGACGAGAGATTTCAACGCAAGATTGTGCGGATGGTGGATAAAGAATATTGACTAACATCCAGAAAAGTTCAAGCTGCCCTGCAGTCCGAGGGTACAACAGTGTCATCCTGTACTATCCGTCGGCGTCTGAATGAAAAGGGACTGTATGGTAGGAGACCCAGGAAGACCCCACTTCTTATCCCGAGACATAGAAAAATAGCCAGGCTGGAGTTTGCCAAAACTTACCTGAGAAAGCCTGGAAGAATGTTCTCTGGTCATATGAGACAAAAGTAAAGCTTTTTGGGCAAAGGCATCAACAAAGAGTTTACAGGAGATAAAAGAGGCATTCAAAGAAAAGAACACGGTCCCTACAGTCAAACATGGCGGAGGTTCCTTGATGTTTTGGGTTGCTTTGCTGCCTCTGGCACTGGACTGCTTGACCATGTGCATGGCATTATGAAGTCTGAAGACTACCAACAAATTTTGCAGCATAATGTAGGGCCCAGTGTGAGAAAGCTGGGTCTCCCTCAGAGGTCATGGGTCTTCCAGCAGGACAATGACCCAAAACACACTTCAAAAAGCACTAAAAAATGGTTTGAGCGAAAGCACTGGAGACTTCTAAGGTGGCCAGCAATGAGTCCAGACCTGAATCCCATAGAACACCTGTGGAGAGATCTAAAAATGGCAGTTTGGAGAAGGCACCCTTCAAATATCAGGGACCTGGAGCAGTTTGCCAAAGAAGAATGGTCTAAAATTCCAGCAGAGCATTGTAAGAAACTCATTGATGGTTACCGGAAGCAGTTGATCGCAGTTATTTTGGCTAAAGGTTGTGCAACCAAGTATTAGGCTGAGGGTGCCAATACTTTTGTCTGGCCCATTTTGGGAGTTGTGTGTGAAATGATCAATGTTTTGCTTTTTGCTTCATTCTCTTTTGTGTTTTTACACTTAAGACAAATTAAATGAAGATAATAATACCAAAGAATTTGTGATTGCAATCATTTTCAGGGAGAAACTGAGTATTATCTGACAGAATTGTAGGGGTGTCAATACTTTTGGCTACAACTGTATATCAGGGGCAGGATTCTACTGTGACCAAGGGGCCAGCGGCCATGCCCCCTCTCCATACAGAAGTATGAGGGGGCTGGAATATAGATTGATCCTGCATGCACGCCCCCAACACACTTCCTCTTCTCTCCAACATAATGATGCTGACATTCTTGGACCCCTGAGGAGGGGTCAGAGCAAAATAGCAGGTATGATTTTATTGATTTATAAGCGATTTATAGCTCCTAGAACTGCAGTGTACAGCTCTGCTTCATTATGTAGCAGGGCAGGGACTGTACTAAAATGTTTTCTCTCCCTGCAGTTCCCCTTTAAACACAGCCTTGAGGATTGGATACATGTGTGACGCATCTGGATTCAACCCCTTGAGTCTGTGGTCGGCTTCTCAATCGAACCACAGTGCATACACCTTTTCTCCGGGTTTTTAGTTTCTTTTATCCTTGCTTTAGTCTTATTGGAGTAACAGATGTCTTAATTTACTCATTTGTCTGTCCAGTTGTCTGTGCAGATTTAAATACCTTCCCCGTGCTGGTGTTTCTTGCTGGTGACATTCTCATTTGGATGTTCAGTCATACTGCAGTCAGCTAGAGTTCATCTATCTGCTGTTTATGTTCTTTACTCTGCACCTATCTTCTATTTGTTATTATGAAGTAGGCAACATATACTTTAGCAGTATATATATTTTCTTGTTTATTTTAATCACTTTCTATCTCAGCACTCCTTCTGTAGGTTAATTGCACTTTGCTTTGCCCTCCGGTTCTTTAGGAGCAACGTGAAGTGCTTATGGCCGATTTGGCGAATAGGTCCAAGCTGCTATCATTTAGTCATGTGAATTGCTACTTGACCTTAACAACATGGACATTGGCCTCTAAAGCTATTGCCAATAATTAATCCTCATTACTTATCATAATTGCCAGTAATTTCAATGGGAGTTTCTAAAAAAGTATCTAGACAAATCTGATTCATTTCAAACCCCCAGTAGAAGTGATTGGAAAGACATTCAAGGAATTTGAGAACTCCCCATTCTTGAGATGTTGGTGCCTGAGATAGAACCCTTATTGATTAGACATTTATGGAATACTGTCTGGATATTCCCTAATTGTGAAAAATTTCAGCAATCTACTAACACCCCTTAAGGGTAATGTTCACTTTTTACAGTTTTTTATTCAATTTTCCATTTCACCATAAAAAAATCAGTAATCTTGCAAGGATCACACTAGCACTAGGCCAACTACTACACCCATATTTCTTGATCTATACAGAAGACGTTTCAGCAGATTCATCATCAGACAGGAATGCAATGAAATACAAAACCTGTATATATCGCAGACAACACAAGACCCACCATTCACAATAGGTGTTATCACAGCACACCTCCTCCTGTACAATGACTGATAACACCTCTATATACAGTGGATAACACAGGATCCACCATTCACAATAGGTGATATCACAGCTCACGTCCTCCTCCTGTATAATAACTGATAACACCTCTATATACAGTAGATAACACAGGATCCACCATTCACAATAGGTGATGTCACAGCTCACCTCCTCCTGTACAATGACTGATAACACCTCTATATACAGTAGATAACACAGGATCCACCATTCACAATAGGAGATATCACAGCTCACCTCCTCCTGTACAATGACTGATAACACCTCTATATACAGTAGATAACACAGGATCCACCATTCACAATAGGTGATATCATAGCTCACCTCCTCCTGTACAATGACTGATAACACCTCTATATATAGTAGATAACACAGGATCCACCATTCACAATAGGTGATATCACAGCTCACTTCCTCCTGTACAATGACTAATAACACCTCTATATACAGTAGATAACACAGAATCCACCATTCACAATAGGTGATATCACAGCTCACCTTCTCCTCCTGTACAATGACTGATAACACCTCTATATACAGTAGATAACACAGGATCCACCATTCACAATAGGTGATATCACAGCTCACCTTCTCCTCCTGTACAATGACTGATAACACCTCTATATACAGTAGATAACACAGGATCCACACATTCACAATAGGTGATATCACAGCTCACCTCCTCCTCCTGTACAATGACTGATAACACCTCTATATACAGTAGATAACACAGGATCCACCATTCACAATAGGTGATATCACAGCTCACCTCCCCCTCCTGTACAATGACTGATAACACCTCTATATACAGTAGATAACACAGGATCCACCATTCACAATAGGTGATATCACAGGTCACCTCCCCTCCTGTACAATGACTGATAACACCTCTATATACAATAGATAACACAGGATCCACCATTCACAATAGGTGATATCACAGCTCACCTCCTCCTCCTGTACAATGACTGATAACACCTCTATATACAGTAGATAACACAGGATCCACCATTCACAATAGGTGATATCACAGCTCTCCTCCTCCTCTTGTACAATGACTGATAACACCTCTATATACAGTAGATAACACAGGATCCACCATTCACAATAGGTGATATCACAGCTCACCTCCTCTCCTGTACAATGACTGATAACACCTCTATATACAGTAGATAACACAGGATCCACCATTCACAATAGGTGATATCACAGCTCACCTCCTCCTCCTGTACAATGTCTGATAACACCTCTATATACAGTAGATAACACAGGATCAACCATTCACAATAGGTGATATCATAGCTCACCTCCTCCTGTACAATGACTAATAACCTCGATATACAGTAGATAACCCAGGATCCACCATTCACAATAGGTGATATCATAGCTCACCTCCTCCTGTACAATGACTAATAACACCTCTATGTACAGTAGATAACACAGGATCCACCATTCACAATAGGTGATGTCACAGCTCACCTCCTCCTCCTGTACAATGACTGATAACACCTCTATATACAGTAGATAACACAGGATCCATCATTCACAATAGGTGATATCACAGCTCACCTCCTCCTGTACAATGACTGATAACACCTCTATATACAGTAGATAACACAGGATCCACCATTCACAATAGATGATATCACAGCTCACTTCCTCCTGTACAATGACTGATAACACCTCTATATACAGTAGATAACACAGGATCCACCATTCACAATAGGTGATATCATAGCACACTTCCTCCTGTATAATGACTGATAACACCTCTATATACAGTAGATAACACAGGATCCACCATTCACAATAGATGATATCACAGCTCACCTCCTCCTGTACAATGACTGATAACACCTCTATATACAGTAGATAACACAGGATCCACCATTCACAATAGGTGATATCACAGCTCACCTCCTCCTGTACAATGACTGATAACACCTCTATATACAGTAGATAACACAGGATCCACCATTCACAATAGGTGATATCACAGCTCACCTCCTCCTGTACAATGACTGATAACACCTCTATATACAGTAGATAACACAAGATCCACCATTCACAATAGGTGATATCACAGCTCACCAGCTAGTGGCAGGTAATGAAGTGAGGAATTGGGCAGAGGGAGACCCATAGATTGTGATTGTCTCTTCACCAGGAGCTGGATTCACAGTTACACTGCTCAGTACTGAATTAGAATGCCATAGATGGATTAACTGGTAACAAATGCAGAGTACAAGTCCTAAATGTCAATTTTTATGTGCAGCCGTGCAGGAAAACACTAGTTTATCATTTTAAATAAAGATGTGAGGGGCCGGCGGGTATACAGGGGTATACAGGGGTATACGGCTCTGTGCATTTCATTAGTTTTATAATGTATCTTGTGTCCTCATTCTCTTTCTTATGTTCTGTTTTCTCTTTCAGACTTTGCCAAACAATGAGGCTGCTCCGCCTTGTCCTGATCTCCTGCTTGTTGTTGGTAAGTGATTGCTCGTCACTAACCCTTTCATCACTGCAGCGTTCTCATCCATTCTCCATACTCCACGCTGCTGTGTGAAGGTCACAAAGGTTCTTCACTGTTTAGTAAATAGGAGAATCTGGACCTTACCTTTGTCTGATTATATTGTAACATTTCTTGTTCAAAGTATTTTATTAATTTTGAATAACATAACAGATAACACAATACTCATGAGGGCATAAGCTTACCCTTTAAGATACAGTATACAAACATAATAAAAACAAGCATTGTAATAATCTAGATGTAAATTAGCAAAGAGTACAAAACAAGTATTGAAAAATATGTAAAAATCAAATAGAGATAAATTACCATAAAAAGGGTCAAGTTAATTGAGTCACACAAGAATCATGAAATATATTGTGACATTTCTCATATTCTGCTCGTGTGTAATGTCACACTGTAATGACGAGGTGATGATGAAGATGATCCCTCAAAGACAGCTTAGATGCCTCATGTCTTTTAAGTTATCAGATAGATGCAAAGGATTATTATTATTATTTAACAGCCTTCAACTCAATCTCCAGCCATGGTGACATGTAGGAAGAGGGATATTGTGCAGCCTGGGTGGGGGCGCTGAGGGATCAGATTACAGCTCTAGGGGAAGAAGCAGAGTATGATACACAGTGCAGCTTTCTAGTAAGTATAAATCTCACTTGAGCTGGATTCACAGTTGCACTGCTTAGTACTGCGGTATCCCATCCTCCATATTCTATATACAGGAGATCAGGAAAATCCCCTGGCAGCTAGTCTGTGCCTGCAGCTGGGTAAACTGATGGAAAATGCAGGATACAGGCCACATAATGCCCAGAAATGGGTTATTCTTATTTATAGTTATTTATTGTTTTCTGACATCTGCAGCTTCTAGAAGATGCAGGAATTGTGCAATAATAATAAACCCCATACTGTGTGTGAGACAATGTTCTATTAATCACTTAGAGGACTCTGACGAGGGAGATCAATGGACCTCGCTCAATGTGCTGCATTGTCTTGATGACGCTGCTCCTGAGTGATGTGCTGGGAAACCACGCGGTGCCGCCTCCGACGGGACGCCCAGCGTGAAGGAGACCGTCGTGCCCTTGAGGCTGCACAGTTATGGGGACTGTGGATTGTCTTGATGATTCCTCTGATCGGGGAACATCTGCAGCGTCTGCGGCTTGGATATCCGCACCACATCCAGCTGAGTCATTGGATGCACGGCGGCGTCACTGCAGCGAGGTTACAATGACTTTACATTTGCTGCACTGACTGTGCTTTCCGGAGGACTGACTCTTAGCTTTATCAGTGGGTGGCGCTGTACGGTGGCTCAGTGGTTAGCACTGTATACGGTGGCTCAGTGGTTAGCACTGTATACGGTGGCTCAGTGGTTAGCACTGTATGGTGGCTCAGTGGTTAGCACTGTATACGGTGGCTCAGTGGTTAGCACTGTTTATGGTGGATCAGTGGTTAGCACTGTATACGGTGGCTTAGTGGTTAGCACTGTATATGGTGGCTCAGTGGTTAGCACTGTATATGGTGGCTCAGTGGTTAGCACTGTATACGGTGGCTCAGTGGTTAGCACTGTATACGGTGGCTCAGTGGGTGGCGCTGTACGGTGGCTCAGTGGTTAGCACTGTATATGGTGGCTCAGTGGTTAGCACTGTATACGGTGGCTCAGTGGTTAGCACTGTATATGGTGGCTCAGTGGTTAGCACTGTATATGGTGGCTCAGTGGTTAGCACTGTATATGGTGGCTCAGTGGTTAGCACTGTATATGATGGCTCAGTGGTTAGCACTGTATACGGTGGCTCAGTGGTTAGCACTGTATGGTGGCTCAGTGGTTAGCACTGTATATGGTGGCTCAGTGGTTAGCACTGTATGGTGGCTCAGTGGTTAGCACTGTATATGGTGGCTCAGTGGTTAGCACTGTATATGGTGGCTCAGTGGTTAGCACTGTATACGGTGGTTCAGTGGTTAGCAATGTATATGGTGGCTCAGTGGTTAGCACTGTATACGGTGGCTCAGTGGTTAGCACTGTATGGTGGCTCAGTGGTTAGCACTGTATACGGTGGCTCAGTGGTTAGCACTGTATACGGTGGCTCAGTGGTTAGCACTGTATACGGTGGCTCAGTGGGTGGCGCTATACGGTGGCTCAGTGGTTAGCCTGTACGGTGGCTCAGTGGTTAGCACTGTATATAGTGGCTCAGTGGTTAGCACTGTATACGGTGGCTCAGTGGTTAGCACTGTATATGGTGGCTCAGTGGTTAGCACTGTATACGGTGGCTCAGTGGTTAGCACTGTATATGGTGGCTCAGTGGTTAGCACTGTATACGGTGGCTCAGTGGTTAGCACTGTATATGGTGGCTCAGTGGTTAGCACTGTATATGGTGGCTCAGTGGTTAGCACTGTATATGGTGGCTCAGTGGATAGCACAGTATGGTGGCTCAGTGGTTAGTACTGTATGGTGGCTCAGTGGTTAGCACTGTATATGGTGGCTCAGTGGTTAGCACTGTATGGTGGCTCAGTGGTTAGCACTGTATATGGTGGCTCAGTGGTTAGCACTGTATATGGTGGCTCAGTGGTTAGCACTGTATATAGTGGCTCAGTGGTTAGCACTGTATATGGTGGCTCAGTGGTTAGCACTGTATACGGTGACTCAGTGGTTAGCACTGTATATGGTGGCTCAGTGGTTAGCAGTGTATATGGTGGCTCAGTGGTTAGCACTGTATATGGTGGCTCAGTGGTTAGCACTGTATAGTGGCTCAGTGGTTAGCACTGTATACGGTGGCTCAGTGGTTAGCATGTATATGGTGGTCAGTGGTTAGCACTGTATGGTGGCTCGTGGTTAGCACTGTATGGTGGCTCAGTGGTTAGCACTGTATATGGTGGCTCAGTGGTTAGCACTGTTATGGTGGCTCAGTGGTTAGCACTGTATATGGTGGCTCAGTGGTTAGCACTGTATATGGTGCTCAGTGGTTAGCACTGTATATGGTGGCTCAGTGGTTAGCACTGTATATGGTGGCTCAGTGGTTAGCACTGTATACGGTGGCTCAGTGGTTAGCACTGTATATGGTGGCTCAGTGGTTAGCACTGTATATGGTGGCTCAGTGGTTAGCACTGTATATGGTGGCTCAGTGGTTAGCACTGTATATGGTGGCTCAGTGGTTAGCACTGTATACGGTGGCTCAGTGGTTAGCACTGTATACGGTGGCTCAGTGGTTAGCACTGTATATCGGTGGCTCAGTGGTTAGCACTGTATATGGTGGCTCAGTGGTTAGCACTGTATATGGTGGCTCAGTGGTTAGCACTGTATATGGTGCTCAGTGGTTAGCACTGTATATGGTGGCTCAGTGGTTAGCACTGTATACGGTGGCTCAGTGGTTAGCACTGTATATGGTGGCTCAGTGGTTAGCACTGTATACGGTGGCTCAGTGGTTAGCACTGTATATGGTGGCTCAGTGGTTAGCACTGTATATGGTGGCTCAGTGGTTAGCACTGTATATGGTGGCTCAGTGGTTAGCACTGTATACGGTGGCTCAGTGGTTAGCACTGTATATGGTGCTCAGTGGTTAGCACTGTATACGGTGGCTCAGTGGTTAGCACTGTATATGGTGGCTCAGTGGTTAGCACTGTATAGGTGGCTCAGTGGTTAGCACTGTATATGGTGGCTCAGTGGTTAGCACTGTATACGGTGGCTCAGCGGTTAGCACTGTATATGGTGGATCAGTGGTTAGCACTGTATGGTGGCTCAGTGGTTAGCACTGTATGGTGGCTCAGTGGTTAGCACTGTATATGGTGGCTCAGTGGTTAGCACTGTATGGTGGCTCAGTGGTTAGCACTGTATATGGTGGCTCAGTGGTTAGCACTGTATATGGTGGCTCAGTGGTTAGCACTGTATATGGTGGCTCAGTGGTTAGAACTGTATACGGTGGCTCAGTGGTTAGCACTGTATATGGTGGCTCAGTGGTTAGACTGTATAGGTGGCTCAGTGGTTAGCACTGTATATGGTGGCTCAGTGGTTAGCACTGTATATGGTGGCTCAGTGGTTAGCACTGTATATGGTGGCTCAGTGGTTAGCACTGTATATGGTGGCTCAGTGGTTAGCACTGTATATGGTGGCTCAGTGGTTAGCACTGTATGGTGGCTCAGTGGTTATCACTGTATACGGTGGCTCAGTGGTTAGCACTGTATACGGTGGCTCAGTGGTTAGCACTGTATATGATGGCTCAGTGGTTAGCACTGTATGGTGGCTCAGTGGTTATCACTGTATACGGTGGCTCAGTGGTTAGCACTGTATATGATGGCTCAGTGGTTAGCACTGTATATGGTGGCTCAGTGGTTAGCACTGTATGGTGGCTCAGTGGTTAGCACTGTATATGGTGGCTCAGTGGTTAGCACTGTATACGGTGGCTCAGTGGTTAGCACTGTATATGGTGGCTCAGTGGTTAGCACTGTATATGGTGGCTCAGTGGTTAGCACTGTATATGGTGGCTCAGTGGTTAGCACTGTATATGGTGGCTCAGTGGTTAGCACTGTATGGTGGCTCAGTGGTTAGCACTGTATATGGTGGCTCAGTGGTTAGCACTGTATACGGTGGCTCAGTGGATAGCACTGTATATGGTGGCTCAGTGGTTAGCACTGTATATGGTGGCTCGGCGGTTGGCACTACAGTTTTGCAGCACTGGGATCCTGGGTTCAATTCCCACCATGGACGACATCTGTAAAGAGTTTGTAGGTTCTCCCCGGGTTTCTTTAGTTTCCTCCGGGTTTACCGTTTTCCTCCCACACTCCAAAGACGTACGGATAGGGAATATAGATTGTGAGCCCCAATGGGTACAGGGATGGCAATAAAGTGTAATGAAAGAATAAATATTTAATATCATGTACTTGTTTCTGGGTGACCCCTTCTTCGTAGGCTGAAACGTTGGCCATGTTGGTTGTCTTCCAGTTTTAGTCCCTCCATAGCTCAATCTTTCCTATTTTCACCTACAGTTGTGGCCAAAAGTATTGACACCCCTGCAATTCTGCCAGATAATACTCAGTTTCTTCCTGAAAATGATTGCAATCACAAATTCTTTGGTATTATTATCTTCATTTAATTTGTCTTCAATGAAAAAAACACAACAAGAATTGTCCTAAAGCCAAATTGGATCTAATTCCACCAAGCATAAAAAAGAGGGTGGACAAAAGTATTGGCACTGTTAGAAAAATCATGTGATGCTTCTCTAATTTGTGTAATTAACAGCACCTGTAACTTACCTGTGGCACCTAACAGGTGTTGGCAATAACTAAATCACACTTGCAGCCAGTTGACATGGATTAAAGTTGACTCAACCTCTGTCCTGTGTCCTTGTGTGTACCACATTGAGCATGGAGAAAAGAAAGAAGACCAAAGAACTGTCTGAGGACTGGAGAAACCAAATTGTGAGGAAGCATGAGCAATGTCAAGGCTACAAGTCCATCTCCAAAGACCTGAATGTTCCTGTGTCTACCGTGCGCAGTGTCATCAAGAAGTGTAAAGCCCATGGCACTGTGGCTAACCTCCCTAGATGTGGACGGGAAAGAAAAATTGACGAGAGATTTCAACGCAAGATTGTGCGGATGGTGGATAAAGAACCTCGACTAACATCCAAACAAGTTCAAGCTGCCCTGCAGTCCGAGGGTACAACAGTGTCAACCCGTACTATCCGTCAGCGTCTGAATGAAAAGGGACTGTATGGTAGGAAACCCAGGAAGACCCCACTTCTTACCCCAAGACATAAAAAAGCCAGGCTGGAGTTTGCCAAAACTTACCTGAGAAAGCCTAAAACGTTTTGGAAGAATGTTCTCTGGTCAGATGAGACAAAAGTAGAGCTTTATGGGCAAAGGCATTAACATAAGAGTTTACAGGAGAAAAATAGAGCCATTCAAAGAAAAGAACACGGTCCCCTCAGTCAAACATGGCGGAGGTTCCCTGATGTTTTGGGGTTGCTTTGCTGCCTCTGGCACTGGACTGCTTGACCGTGTGCATGGCATTATGAAGTCTGAAGACTACCAACACATTGTGCAGCATAATGTAGGGCCCAGTGTGAGAAAGCTGGGTCTCCCTCAGAGGTCATGGGTCTTCCAGCAGGACAATGACCCAAAACACACTTCAAAAGCACTAGAAAATGGTTTGAGAGAAAGCACTGGAGACTTCTAAGGTGGCAGCAATGAGTCCAGACCTGAATCCCATAGATCACCTGTGGAGAGATCTAAAAATGGCAGTTTGGAGAAGGCACCCTTCAAATATCAGGGACCTGGAGCAGTTTGCCAAAGAAGAATGGTGTAAAATTCCAGCAGAGCATTGTAAGAAACTCATTGATGGTTACCGGAAGCGGTTGATCGCAGTTATTTTGGCTAAAGGTTGTGCAACCAAGTATTAGGCTGAGGGTGCCAATACTTTTGTCCGGCCCATTTTTGGAGTTTTGTGTGAAATGATCAATGTTTTGCTTTTTGCTTTATTCTCTTTTGTGTTTTTTCATTGAAGACAAATTAAATGAAGATAATAATCCCAAAGAATTTGTGATTGCAATCATTTTCAGGAAGAAACTGAGTATTATCTGACAGAATTGCAGGGGTGTCAATACTTTTGGCCACAACTGTAGAAAACATATGTATACTTGTAACTATAAACATAATCCTTCTCCGGATGTTAAAGGGACAGTGACGTAAATAACATTGAAATCTGAGTTGCAGTGGACAAATAGAGGAGCGGTGCTACTTATAGCGAGTGCTCCGGTTCCAGGAGGACGATGGTGGCGTAACATCTTTATTGTTTTTTTTCTTTTTCAGCAATAATCCCATTATTGGACCTTTTTACTGATGAACGTCTCTTGCAGAATGTGATATAATAAATGTTTCATCCCATTAAAGACCCCACAGTGGTGTGATGGGGGCTCATTGTGGTGGGAACAGATGGTGTCTGCATTACCAGGAGACTAAACAGACGGCGCAGGGTCCCCGGGCCCCTCCAAACCCTGCGACTTGTGTTCACTTCTCATTATGACGGTCACAAATGTATAAAAGGCTCCGAATGGAAAACTATTGTAGGAATCACTGATGGGACGATGTATATCTATTATATAATTGCCGTAGCGACTTCCGTGGCTTTGTTCGCGTGGCTTGGCACTTTCTCGAGGACACTCCTCTCTCTCTCTCTCTCTCTCTCCTTACATTGCATTATATGACATTCCCATGTGACATTACATTACAGGACATCAAGGTGTCACCCACCGACCCTTGCAGACCTCAGTCTGGTTCTAAAGACGGCTATCACCGTCTATCACCCTGACAGGGGTCATTCCCCATCCTAGTGCACACGAGTCATCACACATGGCACTTTTACATAAGCCATCACATAGTAACAGGAACCCTGTCACTCAGTACACACAAGACCTCCATGGATCCACCGGGATCTAGGACACTACATCTGGATCAACGGGACTATATCATGACTCACTCAGTCAGTCCCAAAGTCGGCTGTGACCGCCTGGCCCTTGAGCCGTACTCGGTCTCTCACACCGCACATATGACCGCCTGGCCCTTGAGCCATCTCGGTCCTCATCACACATATGACCGCCTGGCCCTTGAGCCGTACTCGGTCTCTCACACCGCACATATGACCGCCTGGCCCTTGAGCCATCCTCGGTCCTCATCACACATATGACCGCCTGGCCCTTGAGCCATCCTCGGTCCTCATCACACATATGACCGCCTGGCCCTTGAGCCATACTCGGTCTCTCACACCGCACATATGACCGCCTGGCCCTTGAGCCATCCTCGGTCCTCATCACACATATGACCGCCTGGCCCTTGAGCCATCCTCGGTCCTCATCACACATATGACCGCCTGGCCCTTGAGCCATACTCGGTCTCTCACACCGCACATATGACCGCCTGGCCCTTGAGCCATCCTCGGTCCTCATCACACATATGACCGCCTGGCCCTTGAGCCATCCTCGGTCCTCATCACACATATGACCGCCTGGCCCTTGAGCCATACTCGGTCCTCATCACACATATGACCGCCTGGCCCTTGAGCCATCCTCGGTCCTCATCACACATATGACCGCCTGGCCCTTGAGCCGTCCTCGGTCCTGGACACTTGCTGCATGCACGCATCTTTGTGCCACCGGCATGGAGCTGGCAGGCTCCCATCACTTCCCCCACCGGGGACGGATCACTTCCAGCACCTCCTCACATGGCAGTGGTCTGGGCTTCTGACTCCCATCATCCTCCCTTCACTCAGACACCTGGCAGGTTCTTATCCAGGCTGCCTCACCCACAGCTGCAACACAGTGAGTCAATCAGCACATCTTCACTCACACACAGACCTGAGATGTGATTAACCCCCTGTGCACCATTCAGGTTTAGCCCAGCAAAGCACTCATCCCCACAGGTTCAGCCGCTCATTAGGCTCATGAATGTATCGGATCTTCAGCACTCACACTCAGCTGTTTTACTCAGCTCATGAAAATCCTTCAGCTGTTAACCCCCTGTACACCGGACAGGTTTCACACAGCACACACAATCAGGAAAACCGGCCCAGGTGAACAGAGACCTGCATTGATAACCCGTGTGATGCACCCGGCCAGGGGCCACATCACCACACCTCACTTTCTCCGCACTTCACTCACTTTGTCCGCACACATACACACACACACACATACTCCGCTATACTTACCACCAGCCCTGCATCAGCCGCCTAGATCCTGAGATGACATGTCGCCGCCTCCGAACTACTCGATCGAATATCGCGTCCAAAAAGTCTCGCCAAACTTCCCGGACGCCATATTGGATCCAGTCGTCCGCGGGCGCCGACATGTCAACTCAGGATCCAGCCGGCAGTGAAGACGCAGGGTCGGTGCTAACTATAGCGAAGTGTCTGTCTGTGTGTGTGTACTTTTGTATGTATGTGTGTGCTGACCACTCTGCCCACAGCGCTGCGCTCAGCACTCTGCCC
>JARQOC010000001.1:24962119-25002382 GCA_033576535.1 Allobates femoralis | reverse complement strand
GTAGTCCAAATCAAGGAGTGCTTGGCTGCATTGGGGCCCAAAGCCTCAAGAGAAGAGAGGGCTTGGGTTCTGGGAAATATTTTAGGAATTCCAGCTCACCAACTGCTACCCCCAGCCGCTCGAGTAGGATTATTCCGCTACCCATTAGAAGCCCCATCAGGACAAAGGAATGCAGACAGGATACGTGACTTGCCCAATCCACAGCGCTGTTATACGTGTGGACGTCTTGGACATATGGACAAAGATTGTCGCCAACACCGGGGCCCCATGCCTGGAGCTCATCGGCCAGCACAGCCAGTCCAGGTCAGTGACGTCCAAGCCCCGGGACAACAAGAAAATGATTCTGTCCACATCCTGGTAAGCCCAGCTATTGTTTCTCCAGACCCTGTACCCTGTTCCCAATTAACCATCTCCCTGGCTGAGGGTCAGTGCTCAGACATCCCTTCGGAAGGTGTGCCGCTAGCCGAGGTGAACGACCAAGGAGAGGGCGAGTTGGAGCTTACAGACAGTGACCCTACACCTGTTAGTTTGGAGCCTGAGCAGGGAGAGGACAAGTTGGAGTTTACGGACAACGTCCCTATCCCTGTTGCTTTGGGAACTGACCAGGAAGAGGTCGATGTGGAGCTTATAGACTGTGACCCTACACCTGCTATTGTGGAAACTGACCAGGAAGAGGTCGATGTGGAGCTTACAGACAGTGTCCCCATGCCTGCTATTGTAGAGACTGACCAGGAAGAGGTCGATGTGGAGCTTATAGACAGTGACCCTACACCTGCTATTGTGGAAACTAACCCGGAAGAGGTTGATGTGGAGCTTACAGACAGCGTCCCCATGCCTGCTATTGTAGAGACTGACCAGGAAGAGGTTGATGTGGGATTTGTGAGCAGCTTTCCCACACCTGTTGATTCAGGGGCTAACCAGGAGGAGGTTGAAGCTCATGGGCTCATTGATGGCCCCCCCGCATCTATTGTTTTGCAAGCTGACCCAGGACAAGGACTATCCAGCCAGTTTGTCACAGCCATCACCAACATCCAGGAAGCCAAGCAGCACCCTGATGTGGATCTTGCTACCCCACCTTCAGATGATAATCCATGTTCCCAGACCCCATCATTCTCCTCGGAGCCATCAACAGTGAGTACACCTAGCCAGACTGTGGTCATTGACTGGGGGGGAATTGATAACCAGAAATTCATGGGAGCTCAACTCCTGAATCCCATTTTACTGTTTATCCACAATATGTCTGCCCATCCTGGGGGAGGTAATCTGGGGGAGGTGTATAGATGGAAGCCTCGATTGCTGTTTTCTCCATTAAAAAAGACAATGCCGCCAAGAGGAGAAGGATAACCAGAGACTGATCACATCTGACTGTTCTGTCTGGCTAAATAAGAAGGGGGAGGTATGTGACGAAATGGACCCTTTAATATATAATGTAGGAGGATTTCTTATTCACCCAGACATATCATATTGTATATTGTATATTGTATATTGGCTTGTATAGGAGAATTTCCTACAGTATGTTCATAGAAGACTGGTGTAAGTTTAGCTTGGTAATGTAATTATCTAACTTGTTTGTCATAGCAGGCCAGAGAACTTAATTGTGCTAATCGTCCATTGTCTATTACCCTGTGAATGTGGATTGAGGCCCAGCCACTATTGTGTTAATGTCTTGGTTTGCAGACTGATTGTCTCAGACTAACATTCCATTGTAAGGTGCTATATCAATCAGCATTTGGATTGCAATAGTACCTAAAATATGTTAAACGAGGATTGGAGTTCAGCGAATGAAAAGACTGTGTTATTGCACCAATCATGACGTCCCCAATATCCTACAATGAGGGCTGAGGGTATATAAGGAGGACTGTTGACTTTGACCAGCAGTTTTAGGAGATTGGAGTTAGATTCTGTCTAGTGGCCTCAGTCTAGGGGTTTCGGTCCCGGCTAGAGGTCACTGGATTGGATACAGGCAGCTAATCGAGGGTCTTCGGATCCGATTAGCTAGCCATAACCCCAGGCCTAGGCATTTCGGTGCCGACCAAGGGGCTCAGAACACGGACTAAAAGAACCACAAGGACTTCAGCATCGGATTAGCGGATACCACTGTGATAAAGACTGCACAAGATACATAAGGATAAGGAAGCAACCAGGTTGGGACGATACAGTCACCTGGCTACAGACTTTGCCGTGCTACATTCTAAAGCCTGGTGAGCCAGCGGAAGGGTGAGACTCTGTTGCCTGTTACATTATGTGTTATGCTTGGTTATGCGTTATATGCTGTTAACTGTTTGGGGATCCAATAAAGCCTTAATATTGTGATTCCCTGACCCTGTGTTGTCTGAGTAGTGTTCCGCCCACGGTTAAGGAGCTCGGGCGTTCAGCTGGGGATGAGCCCTGGTCCACGCTGTCTTTGTAAAGGCGGCTGGGCCTGCGGACGAGAGCACCCCCTGACCCCCGGGTCTCCACACTCCATTCCCCCCTGCCTGTGCTGCTCCATCCTCCCCCACCCCGCCGCTTTGTCCTCCGTCCTCCTCCCCCCGCCGCTCTGTGCTCCGTCCTCCCCCTTCCTGTGCCGCTCCATCCTCCCCCACCCCACCGCTTCCTTCTCCTTCCTTTATCCTCCTCCCCCCCGCCACTCCATCCTCCGTCCTCCCCCTGCCTGTGCTGCTCTGGCCTCCCCCACCCCGCCGCTTCGTCCTCAGTCCTCCTCCACCCCCCCGACGCTCTGTGCTCCATCCTCCCCCACCCCACCGCTTCCTCCTTCTTCCTTTGTCCTCCTTCCCTCTGCCACTCCATCCTCTGTCCTCCCCCTGCCTATGCTGCTCCATCCTCCCCCACCCGCCGCTTTGTCCTCTGACCTCCTCCCCCCTGCCGCTCTGTGCTCCTTCTTCCCCCTGCCGCTCTGTCCTCCCCCTGCCGCTCTGACCTCCCCCTGCTTGTGCCGCTCCAGCCTCCCCCACCGATTCCTCCTCCTTCCTTTGTCCTCCTCACCTCCGCCACTACATCCTGCGTCCTCCCCCTGCCTGTGCTGCTCTGTCCTCCCCCACCCCGCCGTTTCATCCTGCATCCTCCTTCCCCCCGCCGCTCTGTGCTTCGTCCTCCCCCTGTCGTGCCGTCCTCCCCCTGCCTGTGCCGCTCCATCCTCCCCCACCCCACCGCTTCCTCCTCCTTCCTTTGTCCTCCTCCCCTCCGCCACTCTATCCTCCATCCTCCCCCTGCCTGTGCTGCTCCATCCTCCTCCACCCCGCCGCTTCGTCCTCCATCCTCCTGCCCCCTGCCGCTCTGTGCTCCATCCTCGCCCTGCCGCTCCTTCCTCCCCCTGCCTGTGCTGCTACATCCTCCCACACCCGCCGCTACCTCCTTTGTCCTCCCTCCTCCCCCCTGCCACGCCGTCCTTTCCCCGCTGCTCCTTCTTCAAAGTTCCTCCCGCCTTCCCCATGCAATCTCTATTTCTATATTCTAGAATACCCGATGCGTTAGAATCGGGCCACCATCTAGTTTATTATATTTGATGTATATATACACACACCCACACATACACTTGTTTCCAATAATATATACCATAAATTATCTACTGTTTCTTTAATTATTTTTTATATTTTATGAAAGAATATATATAGTTTCAATATTTAATGATATATTATTGTATTATTTTATATATAAAAAATATAATACAATAATATATAATTATATAATTAAATATTGAAATTATATATTTTGGTAAATAAAATATAAACAGAATTTATGGTATATATTATTGAAAACAGGTCAAAATAGGAATTAGTCTCCCCTCTGTCAAATCTATTTGATATAATTTTTTTTATACATTACAATATGTGGACCCACCTTCACATCCTACCGTGTCAGGGGGTGCCAGCCAGCACGCCACACAAGTGTTTGCAGTATTAGCCACCAGAGGAAAATACCTGACACAAGATAAATACAAGACACTTAACGTCCATCGCCATCCCACCCTGTACACTACATTAAATAAGCCAAATAGGGCCCCTACCTGGGCAGGCAGGCCCCACACTCCGTGTCGGCACGCGCGGTGCCCGCTCGCACTTGGATCCTTTTCCTCTTATCGCATTGTGTGTGCATAATGCAGGCTGACATACTGTAACGACTAGAGAACGTCCCGGGGCCACACACCCGGCATCCAACACCACCGCCCGTTCCATAGCCACAAACCTGCCAGATAAGAGAAGAGGTCAACTTGGGAACCCAATAGAAAACTCACACAAAGATGTACAATATTTTTCAGACTATAAGGCACATTCTTCTCCCCTAAAAATTGGGAGGAAAGTAAGGGATGCATGTTATAGTCTGGATATACCGGGGTTGCTAGTCACGGAAGAAAGAAGCCGGGTTGTTGCTGCAGGAAGACGAACACATGCTTCTACTGTTAAAAGAGAATATTCACTGCTTCCCACGCCCATAATCCCGGGAGTGGGGAGCAGTGAATATTCATTTTGGATTAGCCGGCAGCTGATGACAGTATGTAAGTGGGGTGCATAGCAGTGATGTCACGCCCTGCACCGTTTACCACAGTCAGATACTGGCAGCAGAAGAGGACGCTGCGCATCAGTGGACCGGAGAGTAGGGGAGTAGAATGGTTAATTTTTTGCATGTAGGAGGTATATATCGCTGGAAGGAGCCCAGGATGGGTACATTAGTACAGAATTTGGGGACATTACTCCCATAATATAGTGTCAGCAGCAGATCCTCAACCATAGGTGTGTCATGATTACAATTTATTTTTCCAAATTTCCTCCTAAATCCTGTGTGCTTCTTATGGTCCTTCTGCTCAACCACCATCAAGGCAGCAGCATCATCTCCCAACATGCCTATGGGTGCGTTCACATGTTGCAGATATTTCTTACTTGGTTTTCTAAAAATGTCGGCAATTTCAGAATATATTTATACATATGAGACCCTGTCGGGCGTCTGCAACATGAGAACCCAATTGTGTGCGCAACTTTTTGTTGTTGTTGTTTATGGTTCCATCATCGTTTCGTTCATCTGAGCTGGATGGAAGCACCATTAACGCCAATCGTGCCGCCATCCTGGAGACGCACCATCGGGAGGTTGTGGTCATTTTCCAATGTGAAGATGACCACAACCTCCCGATGGTGCGTCTCCAGGATGGCGTATGTGATATTCTGCCATGTTGAACCCTTGTGATTGACACTGTATGTTCTTACCCCGTCTGGCTCATGCCCCCGAGGACACCTTCTACACGGCACACAGTTCTCACTGTCATCCAGATACTCTGCCATCCCGCACGCCTGACAGATTCCTGCCCAGGTCTGAAGCTGCATGGAAAAAAAACAAATAAAATATTTAGAAATATACTTTTTTATTTTTTTAAATAGAATAATAAAAAAAAAAAATTATATTATATATATATATATATATAGTAAGAAAGGCTTTGTGTATATGGAAAGTCTCTCTGTTTTCATTTGTATGCTTATATTTTGTTAATCAGTATTAAAAATGTAATAAACAGTGAAAAAAAAACTCCACTCCAAAAATGTCACGCTGCGGACACAGTGCATGACAATGACAACAGACCAATAATGACCAGCACACTACCCACAACAGCAGACAGGGGAAACACCATGGGGGGGAGCTAATACAGTGGAGGGCCCTGCTCATGGGGGAACGGGGGACAGGTGACCTCCTGCACTACATGTGACTGTGCCCTGATCTCCCTACTGTCCCTATATGGGTTCTTCACCCCGTCGTTGAGCAGGATACCTAGTCCCTCTTTGGCCCTGATGTTAACCATCACTAGGGAGACGATTGGCAAGAGCACTAGTCTCAACCGCTGCAATAAACAAGACAAGAAGGGAAGGGGAGACCGATAGGGAAACAACAACATGCCTCCAAGGCAGCAGACTGCTTGGCAACAGTAAGTTCTCCAGAGAACTACTTACACCTCAGGGGGTTAGGCCAGGAATGAGTTCAATCACTACCAAGGAATGCTGGATCATGTGACCATATAAAGGAGATTGGAGTGATCACAAAGTAGCCACACCTGGGAAGAGAGCTAAGGAGCACTGCAGTAGCATAAACTGACATTAACTCCAACACTTCCAAAGGAGAGAAACACATTTATAATGAAGTCTTAATACAGAAAAGAGACAGAGGTCCTGAACCAGTCACAAGTCTCCAAAGTAAGAGTTACCACCGTCGCAAAAAATCCTGCAAATGGTAGATGGTAAAATCCTCTGGTGAAGTGTTCAGAAGAGATAAACTTCATGTAGTCATCGACATTACCAGAACCCCCCCCCCCCCCCAACTGAACCTACAGAACAAGATGTAGAAGTATAGCAAAAACGAGTAAAAGGTTAATGAGCGGCTCGGCCTCGTCCGATGGGTCACATTCCAGATGGCCACATGTGGAGCCAACCACGGTTTTGTTCATGTTTGTTCCTCCGGCAAAGCAGGGGGACATTGACCTGGGTAAATATACCGCCGCCATGTATCCCCATCCTCATGAGAGCATCAGCATACATGTATTAATGTCTGTACACGTTACCCAGAACCAACCAAAGCCCCTGACGTCATTCTGAGGGGTCGTATAACACGTAGATAATGGCTGGGGGATTGTGTATGGGAGCAGCAGGCATAGTGCGCACTAGTGTGAGCGGGCACCACCATGCACGAGTCCTCAATATGAGCAGACGAACACTTGGACAGGCTCCACTCAAGTACTGAGTATAACGGAGGTCAACTCTTCCGAAAAAATGCTCGTGTTCCCCATTGACTCCCGTTGTACCTGGACGGGCTTGACTTGTGTATGGAGCACTCGTACATGGTAGTGCTCGCTAATTACATGTCACAACACAGATTAGGGAGCGTTCGGATACAGGGTGCGATAGTGGCGCAAAGACCACCAGTGCCTGATGCACTACACACAAAAGAGGGGGAAACACCGGGGGGACAAATACAGCAGAGAGCCCTGCTCATAGGGGGAAAGGTGACCTCCTGCGGCTGTGCACTGATCTCCCTACTGTCCCTATATGGGTTCTTTCACCCCGTCGCCGAGCAGGATACCTAGTCCCTAGTTGGCCCTGATGTTAGCCCTCAATACGGAGATGGCCGGCAGGAGCACTAGTCCCAACCACTGCACTAATGACAACAACAAGAGGATAGGGGAGACAGAGAGGGGAACAACAAAGCAGCTTCACGCCTACTGCCACTCTCTTTGGCAGCAGACGGCTTGGCAACGGTCAGCTTCTTCACTATAATACCTTCACCTCAGGAAGCTTGGCCAGAAATGAATTCAAATCACCAACAAGGAATGCTGGATCATGTGACCATATAAAGGAGATGGGAGTGATCACAAAGTAGCCACACCTGGGAAGAGAACTAAGGAGCATTGCAGCAACAGAAACTGACATTAACTCCTACACTGCCAAAGGAAAGAAAGATTTAAAATGAAGTTTCAATAATGGAATGAGACACAGGTCCTGAACCTGTCACAAGTCTCCAAAGTAAGAGAGACCATCGTGATATCACAACCATGAAATTCGATTTAGGCCATCCAGTAAACTGCAGATTATATGACCATACTAATTGTATGGCACCTGTAACAAAGTGTTCACACCCAGGACGGCACATTATATAACCGCACCATCAGGTCAGAGGAGCAGGTGGACATCCACAGGTGCAGACACCACGTCCATTACTGCAGACACAGGGCGCACCGCTCTCCGCAGGAGCGAGGACATTAGTGGTATCAGACGGTCATGAAAGCCATTACCCGGACATTACACAGCCCAGAGCGGAGGAAGCGGTGGATGCTCCAGACGTGGAGATGGACGGGCGGTCAGACACTCATTACTTTACAGGACGGATATAGAAACACTCAGAGCAAAGATAATAATATACAGGAGGAATGCTGTGTATAAAATTGTCTCAACCGTTCTGCCAAAAGAATGTGCATCCGGTATGTGAGATTAGGGGGTGCGCCGCCTCTATAGGATTATACTCTAATATTACATTAAAAGTTTATAGTTATACTGTATAATCAGGAGTCAGAGGTGACAACTGTGCTGAAGATATAGAACTCATTACATTCATTATCCTGCCAAACTAAGATAGGATAGCTGAAGACAGTAAAATATTACCTGCATGCATGATACTGCCCTCTATGTACTATTATGGTTAATATTCTAATAATATTAACAAGTTGCCTTCTCAGATGGGGCAGTCCTACTCTACATTTTTTAATATGCTGTGCCATTACGGCCTCTGAATGCATTAAAAGGAGAATCATATCAAAAGCATTTCTGAACTACTCCCACGGCGCCAGAAAAGCAGCGCAGATAAAGGCAGACCAGGTCCGGACATGACATCCGGACATTATCAGATATGACCCCCACACCGCCCAACCAGCAACCATGGATGAGGGTACAACAGGCCCAAACACATGTGCAACAATCAAGCAGAGCCTATGGCAGGGTATGGCTGCTGTATGTGTGTACAGTGCCCAGATCAATCACATTAAAGACAGATAGAAGCTGCATAACCAAGCGCACGGCAAAAAGTGGTGGTCAACCCAAACCAATAGCAAACAAAAAAGTCAAGAAGCCAGCCTGCCTGTGTACACGCATCAAAAGTGAGTGCAACATATTAATTTCTAACTGACTTAAACTAGAGCATGGCAAACAATTGCAATCTTGAGTCCCCGCCACGCACGGCATTTCAGATGGCATGTCCTACTCTACGTTAATTTCTAATACAATGTGCATTACAGCCTGAATGCATTAAAGCAATGAACAATTCAATGCACATACCTAGCACAATGTTGCTAAATGTCTCAGTGTGTAAAGTTCCTTAGAAATAATTTGACAATGATGCATTGAACCACAGCAGCGCTGCTTTGGCTTTATTAAAATACTGCAACCTATGTACAAATGCAAACACATATACTGCCCCTTGTACAAGAATATAACTATATAATACTGTCCTATTAATCAAGTATTAAACTAATATTTGCACATGCTCTTGACAGTATAACACTAGCATTCCATGCTCCTATTACTTTAATATAATCTACTATAATCTGCTCCTATGATACAAGAATATAACTACTATAATACTGCCTCTATTACAAGAATATAACTACTATAATACTGCTCTCTATGTAACAAGAATATAACTACTATAATACTGCTCCTATGTACAAGAATATAACTACTATAATACTGCCCCTATTACAAGAATATAACTACTATAATACTGCTCCTATATACAAGAATATAACTACTATAATACTGCCCTATTACAAGAATATAACTACTATAATACTGCTCCTATTACAAGAATATAACTACTATAATACTGCTCCTATATACAAGAATATAACTACTATAATACTGCCCTATATACAAGAATATAACTACTATAATACTGCTCCTATATACAAGAATATAACTACTATAATACACTACCTATATACAAGAATATATAACTACTATAATACTGCTCCTATATACAAGAATATAACTACTATAATACTGCTCCTATATACAGAATATAACTACTATAATACTGCCCCTATTACAAGAATATAACTACTATAATACTGCTCCTATATACAAGAATATAACTACTATAATACTGCTCCTATATACAAGAATATAACTACTATAATACTGCCCTATATACAAGAATATAACTACTATAATACTGCTCCCTATATACAAGAATATAACTACTATAATACTGCTCCTATATACAAGAATATAACTACTATAATACTGCCCTATATACAAGAATATAACTACTATAATACTGCTCCTATATACAAGAATATAACTACTATAATACTGCTCCTATATACAAGAATATAACTACTATAATACTGCTCCTATATACAAGAATATAACTACTATAATACTGCCCTATATACAAGAATATAACTACTATAATACTGCTCCTATATACAAGAATATAACTACTATAATACTGCTCCTATATACAAGAATATAACTACTATAATACTGCCCTATATACAAGAATATAACTACTATAATACTGCTCCCTATATACAAGAATATAACTACTATAATACTGCTCCTATATAAAAGAATATAACTACTATAATACTGCCCATATACAAGAATATAACTACTATAATACTGCCCTATATACAAGAATATAACTACTATAATACTGCCCTATATACAAGAATATAACTACTATAATACTGCTCCAATATACAAGAATATAACTACTATAATACTGCTCCCTATATAAGAATATAACTACTATAATACTGCTCCTATATACAAGAATATAACTACTATAATACTGCCCCATATACAAGAATATAACTACTATAATACTGCCTCTATATACAAGAATATAACTACTATAATACTGCTCCTATATACAAGAATATAACTACTATAATACTGCCCCTATATACAAGAATATAACTACTATAATACTGCTCCCATATACAAGAATATAACTACTATAATACTGCCCTATTACAAGAATATAACTACTATAATACTGCCCTATATACAAGAATATAACTACTATAATACTGCCTCATATACAAGAATATAACTACTATAATACTGCTCTATATACAGAATATAACTACTATAATACTGCTCCTATATACAAGAATATAACTACTATAATACTGCCTCTATATACAAGAATATAACTACTATAATACTGCTCCTATATACAAGAATATAACTACTATAATACTGCCCTATATACAAGAATATAACTACTATAATACTGCTCCCATATACAAGAATATACTAAAACTACTCATATACAAGATATAATACTATATGCTCTATATACAAGAATATAACTACTATAATACTGCTCCTATATACAAGAATATAACTACTATAATACTGCTCCTATATACAAGAATATAACTACTATAATACTGCTCCCTATACAAGAATATAACTACTATAATACTGCCCTATATACAAGAATATAACTACTATAATACTGCCCCTATATACAAGAATATAACTACTATAATACTGCTCCTATATACAAGAATATAACTACTATAATACTGCCCTATATACAAGAATATAACTACTATAATACTGCTCCTATACAAGAATAAACTACTATAATACTGCTCTATATACAAGAATATAACTACTATAATACTGCCCCTATATACAAGAATATAACTCTATAATATGTCTATACAGAATATATACTAATACTCCCTATATACAAGAATATAACTACTATAATACTGCCCCTACAAGAATATAATACATATACTGCCTATATACAAGATATAACTATATAATACTGGTCCTATATACAAGAATATAACTACTATAATACTGCCCCATATACAAGAATATAACTACTATAATACTGCTCCTATGTACAACAATATAACTACTACAATACTACTCCTATATACAAGAATATAACTACTATAATACTGCTCCTATATACAAGAATATAACTACTATAATACTGCTCCTATATACAAGAATATAACTACTTTAATACTGCTCCTATGTACAAGAATATAACTACTATAATACTACTCCTATATACAAGAATATAACTACTATAATACTGCTCCTATATACAAGAATATAACTACTATAATACTGCTCCTCTATACAAGAATAGAACTACTATAATACTGCCCCTATATACAAGACTATAGCTACTATAATAATGCCCCTATATACAAGAATATAACTACTATAATACTGCCCCCTATATACAAGAATATAACTACTATAATACTGTCCCTATGTACAAGAATATAACTACTATAATACTGCTTCTATATACAAGAATATAACTACTATAATACTGCTCCTATATACAAGAATATAACTACTATAATACTGCCCCTATATACAAGAATATAACTACTATAATACTGCTCCTATATACAAGAATATAACTACTATAATACTGACCCTATATACAAGAATATAACTACTATAATACTGCCCCTATATACAAGAATATAACTACTATAATACTGCTCCTACATACAAGAATATAACTACTATAATAAAATATACATAGTAATGTTCCATATTGAGGTGATACAGGTCACTGCTATGCACAATTATATAGAACTAGCTGTGAGCCCGATGCGATTGCATCGGGATTCTAGAATCTGTGTATAGGGCATTGCTCGGGCTGCAGCAACGACTCGCAACGCCCCCTTCGCGGGCATTGCGATTGAGTCGCGTGGGCGATGCGCGCCCACGAACAAAGCCACGGAGGTAGCGGCGTGTGCGAGGGAATTCGCTACGGCAATTATATAATAGATTATCAGTATGTAATATATAATTTCCCTAACGCACTTCCGTAAGTTTCGGTGCTGTTTCCGTCGTGGGCGTGGGCGCAGCGCCCACGCGACCTGTGAAGCATTGCCGGCGCCACTGACTCGCAAAGCCTCACTCGCAATGCCCGCCAAGCGGCCGTTGCGAGTCCTTGCAGAATAGGCGCGACTCACTAATTTATACATAATCACATACATAATACTGATAATTCCTATATAATCACATATATATAATATAGATGGCGGCCCGATTCTAAAGAATCGGGTAGTCTAGAATCCATATATAGTATATTTACTAATAGTTAGGGGAGTGGGGTGAAATGAATTGTGTGTATACAGGTGGCTCAGTGGGTAGCAGTGAGTGGGGTGGCTCAGTGGTTAGCAGTGAGTGGGGTGGCTCAGTGGTTAGCAGTGAGTGGGGTGGCTCAGTGGTTAGCAGTGAGTGGGGTGGCTCAGTGGTTAGCAGTGAGTGGGGTGGCTCAGTGGTTAGCAGTGAGTGCGGTGGCTCAGTGGTTAGCAGCGAGTGGGGTGGCTCAGTGGTTAGCAGTGAGTGCGGTGGCTCAGTGGTTAGCAGCGAGTGCGGTTGCTCAGTGGTTAGCAGCGAGTGCGGTGGCTCAGTGGTTAGCAGCGAGTGTGGTGGCTCAGTGGTTAGCAGCGAGTGCGGTGGCTCAGTGGTTAGCAGCGAGTGCGGTGGCTCAGTGGTTAGCAGCGAGTGCGGTGAGATTGGTCAGCACAGTGGCGTGGGCAGAGTTGTCAGGCCAGCGGCGTGGGCAGAGTGCTGAGCGCAGCGCTGTGGGCAGAGTGGTCAGCACACACATACATACAAAAATACACACACACACACAGACACTTCGCTATAGTTAGCACCGACCCTGCGTCTTCACTGCCGGCTGGATCCTGAGTTGACATGTCGGCGCCCGCGGACGACTGGATCCAATATGGCGTCCGGGAAGTTTGGCGAGACTTTTTGGATGCGATATTCGATCGAGTAGTTCGGAGGCGGCGACATGTCATCTCAGGATCTAGGCGGCTGATGCAGGGCTGGTGGTAAGTATAGCGGAGTATGTGTGTGTGTGTGTGTGTATGTGTGCGGACAAAGTGAGTGAAGTGCGGAGAAAGTGAGGTGTGGTGATGTGGCCCCTGGCCGGGTGCATCACACGGGTTATCAATGCAGGTCTCTGTTCACCTGGGCCGGTTTTCCTGATTGTGTGTGCTGTGTGAAACCTGTCCGGTGTACAGGGGGTTAACAGCTGAAGGATTTTCATGAGCTGAGTAAAACAGCTGAGTGTGAGTGCTGAAGATCCGATACATTCATGAGCCTAATGAGCGGCTGAACCTGTGGGGATGAGTGCTTTGCTGGGCTAAACCTGAATGGTGCACAGGGGGTTAATCACATCTCAGGTCTGTGTGTGAGTGAAGATGTGCTGATTGACTCACTGTGTTGCAGCTGTGGGTGAGGCAGCCTGGATAAGAACCTGCCAGGTGTCTGAGTGAAGGGAGGACGATGGGAGTCAGAAGCCCAGACCACTGCCATGTGAGGAGGTGCTGGAAGTGATCCGTCCCCGGTGGGGGAAGTGATGGGAGCCTGCCAGCTCCATGCCGTGGCACAAAGATGCGTGCATGCCAGCAAGTGTCCAGGACCGAGGACGGCTCAAGGGCCAGGCGGTCATATGTGTGATGAGGACCGAGGATGGCTCAAGGGCCAGGCGGTCATATGTGTGATGAGGACCGAGGATGGCTCAAGGGCCAGGCGGTCATATGTGTGATGAGGACCGAGGATGCGCTCAAGGGGCCGAGTGCTGGCGGTCATATGTGTGATGAGGACCGAGGATGGCTCAAGGGCCAGGCGGTCATATGTGCGGTGTGAGAGACCGAGTATGGCTCAAGGGCCAGGCGGTCATATGTGTGAATGAGGACCGAGGATGGCTCAAGGGCCAGGCGGTCATATGTGTGATGAGGACCGAGGATGGCTCAAGGGCCAGGCGGTCATATGTGCGGTGTGAGAGACCGAGTACGGCTCAAGGGCCAGGCGTCACAGCCGACTTTGGGACTGACTGAGTGAGTCATGATATAGTCCCGTTGATCCAGATGTAGTGTCCTAGATCCCGGTGGATCCATGGAGGTCTTGTGTGTACTGAGTGACAGGGGTCCTGTTACTATGTGATGGCTTATGTAAAAGTGCCATGTGTGATGACTCGTGTGCACTAGGATGGGGAATGACCCCTGTCAGGGTGATAGACGGTGATAGCCGTCTTTAGAACCAGACTGAGGTCTGCAAGGGTCGGTGGGTGACCCTTGATGTCCTGTAATGTAATGTCACATGGGAATGTCATATAATGCAATGTAAAGAGAGAGAGAGAGAGAGAGAGAGAGAGTGTCCTGGAGAAAGTGCCAAGCCACGCGAACAAAGCCACGGAAGTCGCTACGGCAATTATATAATAGATATACATCGTCCCATCAGTGATTCCTACAATAGTTTTCCATTCGGAGCCTTTTATACATTTGTGACCGTCATAATGAGAAGTGAACACAAGTCGCAGGGTTTGGAGGGGCCCGGGGACCCTGCGCCGTCTGTTTAGTCTCCTGGTAATGCAGACACCATCTGTTCCCACCACAATGAGCCCCCATCACACCACTGTGGGGTCTTTAATGGGATGAAACATTTATTATATCACATTCTGCAAGAGACGTTCATCAGTAAAAAGGTCCAATAATGGGATTATTGCTGAAAAAGAAAAAAAACAATAAAGATGTTACGCCACCATCGTCCTCCTGGAACCGGAGCACTCGCTATAAGTAGCACCGCTCCTCTATTTGTCCACTGCAACTCAGATTTCAATGTTATTTACGTCACTGTCCCTTTAACATCCGGAGAAGGATTATGTTTATAGTTACAAGTATACATATGTTTTCTACAGTTGTGGCCAAAAGTATTGACACCCCTGCAATTCTGTCAGATAATACTCAGTTTCTTCCTGAAAATGATTGCAATCACAAATTCTTTGGATTATTATCTTCATTTAATTTGTCTTCAATGAAAAAGCACAAAAGAGAATGAAGCAAAAAGCAAAACATTGATCATTTCACACAAAACTCCAAAAATGGGCCGGACAAAAGTATTGGCACCCTCAGCCTAATACTTGGTTGCACAACCTTTAGCCAAAATAACTGCGATCAACCGCTTCCGGTAACCATCAATGAGTTTCTTACAATGCTCTGCTGGAATTTTACACCATTCTTCTTTGGCAAACTGCTCCAGGTCCCTGATATTTGAAGGGTGCCTTCTCCAAACTGCCATTTTTAGATCTCTCCACAGGTGATCTATGGGATTCAGGTCTGGACTCATTGCTGCCACCTTAGAAGTCTCCAGTGCTTTCTCTCAAACCATTTTCTAGTGCTTTTGAAGTGTGTTTTGGGTCATTGTCCTGCTGGAAGACCCATGACCTCTGAGGGAGACCCAGCTTTCTCACACTGGGCCCTACATTATGCTGCACAATGTGTTGGTAGTCTTCAGACTTCATAATGCCATGCACACGGTCAAGCAGTCCAGTGCCAGAGGCAGCAAAGCAACCCCAAAACATCAGGGAACCTCCGCCATGTTTGACTGTAGGGACCGTGTTCTTTTCTTTGAATGCCTCTTTTTTTCCCTGTAAACTCTATGTTGATGCCTTTGCCCATAAACCCCTACTTTTGTCTCATCTGACCAGAGAACATTCTCCAAAACGTTTTAGGCTTTCTCAGGTAAGTTTTGGCAAACTCCAACCTGGCTTTTTTATGTCTCGGGGTAAGAAGTGGGGTCTTCCTGGGTCTCCTACCATACAGTCCCTTTTCATTCAGACACCGACGGATAGTACGGGTTGCACTGTTGTACCCTCGGACTGCAGGGCAGCTTGAACTTGTTTGGATGTTAGTCGAGGTTCTTTATCCACCATCCGCACAATCTTGCGTTGAAATCTCTCGTCAATTTTTCTTTCCCGTCCACATCTAGGGAGGTTAGCCACAGTGCCATGGGCTTTACACTTCTTGATGACACTGCGCACGGTAGACACAGGAACATTCAGGTCTTTGGAGATGGACTTGTAGCCTTGACATTGCTCATGCTTCCTCACAATTTGGTTTCTCCAGTCCTCAGACAGTTCTTTGGTCTTCTTTCTTTTCTCCATGCTCAATGTGGTACACACAAGGACACAGGACAGAGGTTGAGTCAACTTTAATCCATGTCAACTGGCTGCAAGTGTGATTTAGTTATTGCCAACACCTGTTAGGTGCCACAGGTAAGTTACAGGTGCTGTTAATTACACAAATTAGAGAAGCATCACATGATTTTTCTAACAGTGCAATACTTTTGTCCACCCTCTTTTTTATGCTTGGTGGAATTAGATCCAATTTGGCTTTAGGACAATTCTTGTTGTGTTTTTTTCATTGAAGACAAATTAAATGAAGATAATAATACCAAAGAATTTGTGATTGCAATCATTTTCAGGAAGAAACTGAGTATTATCTGAGCAGAATTGCAGGGGTGTCAATACTTTTGGCCACAACTGTAGGTGAAAATAGGAAAGATTGAGCTATGGAGGGACTAAAACTGGAAGACAACCAACATGGCCAACGTTTCAGCCTACGAAGAAGGGGTCACCCAGAAACAAGTACATGATATTAAATATTTATTCTTTCATTACACTTTATTGCCATCCCTGTACCCATTGGGGCTCACAATCTATATTCCCTATCCGTACGTCTTTGGAGTGTGGGAGGAAAACGGTGAACCCGGAGGAAACTAAAGAAACCCGGGGAGAACCTACAAACTCCTTACAGATGTGTCCATGGTGGGAATTGAACCCAGGATCCCAGTGCTGCAAAACTGTAGTGCCAACCGCCGAGCCACCATATACAGTGCTAACCACTGAGCCACCATATACAGTGCTATCCACTGAGCCACCGTATACAGTGCTAACCACTGAGCCACCATACAGTGCTAACCACTGAGCCACCATACAGTGCTAACCACTGAGCCACCATATACAGTGCTAACCACTGAGCCACCATATACAGTGCTAACCACTGAGCCACCATATACAGTGCTAACCACTGAGCCACCATATACAGTGCTAACCACTGAGCCACCGTATACAGTGCTAACCACTGAGCCACCATATACAGTGCTAACCACTGAGCCACCATATACAGTGCTAACCACTGAGCCACCTATACAGTGCAACCCCTGGCCTATATACAGTGCTAACCACTGAGCCACCATATACAGTGCTAACCACTGAGCCACCATACAGTGCTAACCACTGAGCCACATATACAGTGCTAACCACTGAGCCACCAGTATACAGTGCTAACCACTGAGCCACCGTATACAGTGATAACCACTGAGCCACCATACAGTGCTAACCACTGAGCCATCATATACAGTGCTAACCACTGAGCCACCGTATACAGTGCTAACCACTGAGCACCATATACAGTGCTAACCACTGAGCCACCATATACAGTGCTAACCACTGAGCCACCATATACAGTGCTAACCACTGAGCCACCATATACAGTGCTAACCACTGAGCCACCATACAGTGCTAACCACTGAGCCACCGTATACAGTGCTAACCACTGAGCCACCTATACAGTGCTAACCACTGAGCCACCATATACTAGTGCTAACCACTGAGCCACCATATACAGTGCTAACCACTGAGCCACCATATACAGTGCTAACCACTGAGCCACCATACAGTGCTAACCACTGAGCCACCATACAGTGCTAACCACTGAGCCACCGTATACAGTGCTAACCACTGAGCCACCATATACAGTGCTAACCACTGAGCCACCGTATACAGTGCTAACCACTGAGCCACCGTATACAGTGCTAACCACTGAGCCACCATATACAGTGCTAACCACTGAGCCACCATATACAGTGCTAACCACTGAGCCACCGTACAGGGCTAACCACTGAGCCACCGTACAGCGCCACCCACTGAGCCACCGTATACAGTGCTAACCACTGAGCCACCGTATACAGTGCTAACCACTGAGCCACCGTATACAGTGCTCACCACTGAGCCACCATACAGTGCTAACCACTGAGCCACCGTATACAGTGCTAACCACTGAGCCACCATATACAGTGCTAACCACTGAGCCACCGTATACAGTGCTAACCACTGAGCCACCATATACAGTGCTAACCACTGAGCCACCATATACAGTGCTAACCACTGAGCCACCATACAGTGCTAACCACTGAGCCACCATATACAGTGCTAACCACTGAGCCACCATACAGTGCTAACCACTGAGCCACCGTATACAGTGCTAACCACTGAGCCATCATATACAGTGCTAACCACTGAGCCACCATATACAGTGCTAACCACTGAGCCACCGTATACAGTGCTAACCACTGAGCCACCATATACAGTGCTAACCACTGAGCCACCATATACAGTCCTAACCACTGAGCCACCATATACAGTGCTAACCACTGAGCCACCGTATACAGTGCTAACCACTGAGCCACCATATACAGTGCTAACCACTGAGCCACCATACAGCGCCACCCACTGAGCCACCGTATACAGTGCTAACCACTGAGCCACCGTATACAGTGCTAACCACTGAGCCACCATATACAGTGCTAACCACTAAGCCACCGTATACAGTGCTAACCACTGATCCACCATAAACAGTGCTAACCACTGAGCCACCGTATACAGTGCTAACCACTGAGCCACCATACAGTGCTAACCACTGAGCCACCGTATACAGTGCTAACCACTGAGCCACCGTATACAGTGCTAACCACTGAGCCACCGTACAGTGCCAGCCACTGATAAAGCTAAGAGTCAGTCCTCCGGAAAGCACAGTCAGTGCAGCAAATGTAAAGTCATTGTAACCTCGCTGCAGTGACGCCGCCGTGCATCCAATGACTCAGCTGGATGTGGTGCGGATATCCAAGCCGCAGACGCTGCAGATGTTCCCCGATCAGAGGAATCATCAAGACAATCCACAGTCCCCATAACTGTGCAGCCTCAAGGGCACGACGGTCTCCTTCACGCTGGGCGTCCCGTCGGAGGCGGCACCGCGTGGTTTCCCAGCACATCACTCAGGAGCAGCGTCATCAAGACAATGCAGCACATTGAGCGAGGTCCATTGATCTCCCTCGTCAGAGTCCTCTAAGTGATTAATAGAATATTGTCTCACACACAGTATGGGGTTTATTATTATTGCACAATTCCTGCATCTTCTAGAAGCTGCAGATGTCAGAAAACAATAAATAACTATAAATAAGAATAACCCATTTCTGGGCATTATGTGGCCTGTATCCTGCATTTTCCATCAGTTTACCCAGCTGCAGGCACAGACTAGCTGCCAGGGGATTTTCCTGATCTCCTGTATATAGAATATGGAGGATGGGATACCGCAGTACTAAGCAGTGCAACTGTGAATCCAGCTCAAGTGAGATTTATACTTACTAGAAAGCTGCACTGTGTATCATACTCTGCTTCTTCCCCTAGAGCTGTAATCTGATCCCTCAGCGCCCCCACCCAGGCTGCACAATATCCCTCTTCCTACATGTCACCATGGCTGGAGATTGAGCTGAAGGCTGTTAAATAATAATAATAATCCTTTGCATCTATCTGATAACTTAAAAGACATGAGGCATCTAAGCTGTCTTTGAGGGATCATCTTCATCATCACCTCGTCATTACAGTGTGACATTACACACGAGCAGAATATGAGAAATGTCACAATATATTTCATGATTCTTGTGTGACTCAATTAACTTGACCCTTTTTATGGTAATTTATCTCTATTTGATTTTTACATATTTTTCAATACTTGTTTTGTACTCTTTGCTAATTTACATCTAGATTATTACAATGCTTGTTTTTATTATGTTTGTATACTGTATCTTAAAGGGTAAGCTTATGCCCTCATGAGTATTGTGTTATCTGTTATGTTATTCAAAATTAATAAAATACTTTGAACAAGAAATGTCACAATATAATCAGACAAAGGTAGGGTCCAGATTCTCCTATTTACTAAACAGTGAAGAACCTTTGTGACCTTCACACAGCAGCTTGGAGTATGGAGAATGGATGAGAACGCTGCAGTGATGAAAGGGTTAGTGACGAGCAATCACTTACCAACAACAAGCAGGAGATCAGGACAAGGCGGAGCAGCCTCATTGTTTGGCAAAGTCTGATGGTGGGGTTACACGTCCCGATATCGGGACGATATCGCATACAACGCCGCGGGAGCGCGCATTTCGGGAGCGCTTTTCCCGATATCGCATCGCCGGTTTACACGCTGCGATATCGGGAAACAACGTCCCTCCGATGTCTACGCCCACCAACCCAGGAACGACCATTTAACATGGGAGTGAATGGGTGACGTGAGCGTAGACATCGGAGTTGGGCTGTCACACGCAGCGATGCTGGTACAACGGCCTTGCGATATCGGCGAGTTGAATAGCTTTGCTATTCAACTCCGATATCGTTTTGGCATCGTTCCAGCATCGCGTTGTACTGTCAAACAGTACAACGCGCACCCGATATCGGCTCCAACTCGCGACCCACGTGACTTTTTGTCGGAGTTGGGTCGGAGTTGGACGCCGATATCGGGACGTGTAAACCCACCATGAAAGAGAAAACAGAACATAAGAAAGAGAATGAGGAGACGAGATACATTATAAAACTAATGAAATGCACAGAGCCGTATACCCCTGTATACCCCTGTATACCCGCCCAGGGGCGGAACTACCGTGGTGCAGCTGGTGCAGCTGCACCAGGGCCCCGGCCACCTAGGGGGCCCCTGAAGGCTCCAGTGGTGGGTCCGTTCCGCTCCCTGACAGGTGGGTGGTAGTGGCCGCAGGAGGAGAATCTCCCCCTCTCCTGTGAGGAATCACCGCCGCCGCCACCGCAGATGCAGGGGGTGTCGGAGCAGCGGCAGTGTCCCAGGATTTATTGAATACTGCTGGGACACTGGCTGCAGTGATTCCCCTGCGTGCTGGCACTTCCGGGACAGTGTGTGAGCTCAGCTTGGATAGAGCAGCTGAGCTCCTCCTGACCCGGAAGCGCTGATGCTGCGGAGGTGCCGGCTGCCTGAGGACCCTCTGGGAGCAGGAGCAGGACAAGGTAAGCACCAATGAGCCGAAGAGAGCAGGGGTGGGGGGAACAGGGGCAACAAGAGGGACGAAGCAGGGTGAATGGGGGGGCACAAGAGGGGAGAAGCAGGCAGAATAGTGGGGCACAAGAGAGGAGAAGCAGAGTGAATGGGGGGGCACAAGGGGAGAAGCAGGGTGAATGGGGGGGCAACAAGAGGGGAGAAGCAGAGTGAATGGGGGGCACAAGGGGAGAAGCAGGGTGAATGGGGGGCCACAAGAGGGGAGAAGTAGAGTGAATGGGGGGCACAAGGGGAGAAGCAGGTGAATGGGGGCCACAAGAGGGGAGAAACAGGGAGAATGGGGGGCATTAAGAGGGGAGAAGCAGGGAAAATTGGGGGGCCACTAAACGGGAGAAGCAGGGTAAATGGGGGGGAGGGGGAACAGGATGGGAGAAGCAGGGTAAATAGGGGGGGGACAAGTCTGAGTCCCTTCCTGTAAGTCCTCCATGCATATCTAGACCGTATGTCCCTGGCTGAGTGTGCATGTGTGTGTGCCTGACTGGGTGTGCCTGGCTGGGTGTGCATGTGTGTGTGTGTGGTGTGTGCCTGGCTGGGTGTGCATGTGTGTGCGTGCCTGGCTCAGTGTGCATGTGTGTGCGTGCCTGACTGAGTGTGCATGTGTGTGTGCCTGGCTGGGTGTGCCTGGCTGGGTGTGCATGTGTGTGTGTGTGCCTGGCTGGGTGTGCATGTGCGTGCGTGCCTGGCTGAGTGTGCATGTGTGTGTGCCTGGCTGGGTGTGCCTGGCTGGGTGTGCATGTGTGTGTGTGTGCCTGGCTGGGTGTGCATGTGTGTGCCTGCCTGGCTGAGTGTGCATGTGTGTGCGTGCCTGGCTGAGTGTGCATGTGTGTGCGTGCCTGGCTGAGTGTGCATGTGTGTGCGTACCTGGCTGAGTGTGCATGTGTGTGCGTGCCTGGCTGGGTGTGCATGTGTGTGCGTGCCTGGCTGGGTGTGCATGTGAGGAGTAGGGAGGGGTGGCAACGGGAGTCACTTAGTTAGACAGAGTCAAACGGTGAGAGATAATGAGTCTGCTGACAGCCTTTCGGGCTGTGTATACATCCCGCAGCAGTCACTAATGTGCATACAACCCTCAGCAGCATTTAATGTGCATACGTCTCCCAGCAGTCTCCATTGTGCATTTGCTGGGAGATTACAGTGCTGCCGTGGCCGCCGACTGCCCGCGATGGGGGGGGGGGGCCCCCGAAAAATTTCTTGCACCGGGGCCCACTACAGTCTGGGTCCGCCCCTGTACCCGCCGGCCCCTCACATCTTTATTTAAAATGATAAACTAGTGTTTTCCTGCACGGCTGCACATAAAAATTGACATTTAGGACTTGTACTCTGCATTTGTTACCAGTTAATCCATCTATGGCATTCTAATTCAGTACTGAGCAGTGTAACTGTGAATCCAGCTCCGGGTGAAGAGACAATCACAATCTATGGGTCTCCCTCTGCCCAATTCCTCACTTCATTACCTGCCACTAGCTGGTGAGCTGTGATATCACCTATTGTGAATGGTGGATCTTGTGTTATCTACTGTATATAGAGGTGTTATCAGTCATTGTACAGGAGGAGGTGAGCTGTGATATCACCTATTGTGAATGGTGGATCCTGTGTTATCTACTGTATATAGAGGTGTTATCAGTCATTGTACAGGAGGAGGTGAGCTGTGATATCACCTATTGTGAATGGTGGATCCTGTGTTATCTACTGTATATAGAGGTGTTATCAGTCATTGTACAGGAGGAGGTGAGCTGTGATATCACCTATTGTGAATGGTGGATCCTGTGTTATCTACTGTATATAGAGGTGTTATCAGTCATTGTACAGGAGGAGGAGGTGAGCTGTGATATCACCTATTGTGAATGGTGGATCCTGTGTTATCTACTGTATATAGAGGTGTTATCAGTCATTGTACAGGAGGAGGAGGGGAGCTGTGATATCACCTATTGTGAATGGTGGATCCTGTGTTATCTACTGTATATAGAGGTGTTATCAGTCATTGTACAGGAGGAGGAGGTGAGCTGTAATATCACCTATTGTGAATGGTGGATCCTGTGTTATCTACTGTATATAGAGGTGTTATCAGTCATTGTACAGGAGGAGGTGAGCTGTGATATCACCTATTGTGAATGGTGGACCCTGTATTATCTACTGTATATAGAGGTGTTATCAGTCATTGTACAGGAGGAGGTGAGCTGTGATATCATCTATTGTGAATGGTGGATCCTGTGTTATCTACTGTATATAGAGGTGTTATCAGTCATTGTAAAGGAGGAGGTGAGCTGTGATATCACCTATTGTGAATGGTGGATCCTGTGTTATCTACTGTATATAGAGGTGTTATCAGTCATTGTACAGGAGGAGGTGAGCTGTGATATCATCTATTGTGAATGGTGGATCCTGTGTTATCTACTCTATATAGAGGTGTTATCAGTCATTGTACAGGAGGAGGTGAGCTGTGATATCACCTATTGTGAATGGTGGATCCTGTGTTAGCTACTATATATAGAGGTGTTATCAGTCATTGTACAGGAGGAGGTGAGCTGTGATATCTATTGTGAATGGTGGATCCTGTGTTATCTACTGTATATAGAGGTGTTATCAGTCATTGTACAGGAGGAGGAGGAGAGCTGTGATATCACCTATTGTGAATGGTGGATCTCGTGTTATCTACTCTATATAGAGGTGTTATCAGTCATTGTACAGGAGGAGGTGAGCTATGATATCACCTATTGTGAATGGTGGATCCTGTGTTATCTACTGTATATAGAGGGGTTATCAGTCATTGTACAGGAGGAGGAGGAGAGCTGTGATATCATCTATTGTGAATGTTGGGTCCTGTGTTATCTACTGTATATAGAGGTGTTATCGGTCATTGTACAGGAGGAGGTGAGCTGTGATATCACCTATTGTGAATGTTGGATACTGTGTTATCTACTGTATATAGAGGTGTTATCAGTCATTGTACAGGAGGAGGTGAGCTGTGATATCACCTATTGTGAATGGTGGATCCTGTGTTATCTACTGTATATAGAGGTGTTATCAGTCATTGTACAGGAGGAGGAGGTGAGCTGTGACATCACCTATTGTGAATGGTGGATCCTGTGTTATCTACTGTACATAGAGGTGTTATTAGTCATTGTACAGGAGGAGGTGAGCTATGATATCACCTATTGTGAATGGTGGATCCTGGGTTATCTACTGTATATCGAGGTTATTAGTCATTGTACAGGAGGAGGTGAGCTATAATATCACCTATTGTGAATGGTTGATCCTCTGTTATCTACTGTATATAGAGGTGTTATCAGACATTGTACAGGAGGAGGAGGTGAGCTGTGATATCACCTATTGTGAATGGTGGATCCTGTGTTATCTACTGTATATAGAGGTGTTATCAGTCATTGTACAGGAGGAGGAGGTGAGCTGTGATATCACCTATTGTGAATGGTGGATCCTGTGTTATCTACTGTATATAGAGGTGTTATCAGTCATTGTACAGGAGGAGGAGGAGAGCTGTGATATCACCTATTGTGAATGGTGGATCCTGTGTTATCTACTGTATATAGAGGTGTTATCAGTCATTTTACAGGAGGAGGAGGTGAGCTGTGATATCACCTATTGTGAATGGTGGATCCTGTGTTATCTATGTATATAGAGGTGTTATCAGTCATTGTACAGGAGGGGAGGTGAGCTGTGATATCACCTATTGTGAATGGTGGATCCTGTGTTATCTACTGTATATAGAGGTGTTATCAGTCATTGTACAGGAGGGGAGGTGAGCTGTGATATCACCTATTGTGAATGGTGGATCCTGTGTTATCTACTGTATATAGAGGTGTTATCAGTCATTGTACAGGAGGAGGAGGTGAGCTGTGATATCATCTATTGTGAATGGTGGATCCTGTGTTATCTACTGTATATAGAGGTGTTATCAGTCATTGTACAGGAGGAGGTGAGCTGTGATATCACCTATTGTGAATGGTGGATCCTGTGTTATCTACTGATATATAGAGGTGTTATCAGTCATTGTACAGGGAGGAGGTGAGCTATGATATCACCTATTGTGAATGGTGGATCCTGTGTTATCTACTGTATATAGAGGTGTTATCAGTCATTGTACAGGAGGAGGTGAGCTGTGATATCTCCTATTGTGAATGGTGGATCCTGTGTTATCTACTGTATATAGAGGTGTTATCAGTCATTGTACAGGAGGAGAGGTGAGCTGTGATATCACCTATTGTGAACTGGTGGATCCTGTGTAATCTACTGTATATAGAGGTGTTATCAGTCATTGTACAGGAGGAGGTGAGCTGTGATATCACCTATTGTGAATGATGGATCCTGTGTTATCTACTGTATATAGAGGTGTTATCAGTCATTGTACAGGAGGAGGAGGTGAGCTGTGAATCACCTATTGTGAATGGTGGATCCTGTTTATCTACTGTACATAGAGGTGTTATTAGTCATTGTACAGGAGGAGGTGAGCTATGATATCACCTATTGTGAATGGTGGATCCTGGGTTATCTACTGTATATCGAGGTTATTAGTCATTGTACAGGAGGAGGTGAGCTATGATATCACCTATTGTGAATGGTTGATCCTGTGTTATCTACTGTATATAGAGGTGTTATCAGACATTGTACAGGAGGAGGAGGTGAGCTGTGATATCACCTATTGTGAATGGTGGATCCTGTGTTATCTACTGTATATAGAGGTGTTATCAGTCATTGTACAGGAGGAGGAGGTGAGCTGTGATATCACCTATTGTGAATGGTGGATCCTGTGTTATCTACTGTATATAGAGGTGTTATCAGTCATTGTACAGGAGGAGGAGGAGAGCTGTGATATCACCTATTGTGAATGGTGGATCCTGTGTTATCTACTGTATATAGAGGTGTTATCAGTCATTGTACAGGAGGAGGAGGTGAGCTGTGATATCACCTATTGTGAATGGTGGATCCTGTGTTATCTATTGTATATAGAGGTGTTATCAGTCATTGTACAGGAGGGAGGTGGACTGTGATATCACCTATTGTGAATGGTGGATCCTGTGTTATCTACTGTATATAGAGGTGTTATCAGTCATTGTACAGGAGGGGAGGTGAGCTGTGATATCACCTATTGTGAATGGTGGATCCTGTGTTATCTACTGTATATAGAGGTGTTATCAGTCATTGTACAGGAGGAGGAGGTGAGCTGTGATATCACCTATTGTGAATGGTGGATCCTGTGTTATCTACTGTATATAGAGGTGTTATCAGTCATTGTACAGGAGGAGGAAGGTGAGCTGTGATATCACCTATTGTGAATGGTGGATCCTGTGTTATCTACTGTATATAGAGGTGTTATCAGTCATTGTACAGAGAGAAGGTGAGCTGTGATATCACCTATTGTGAATGGTGGATCCTGTGTTATCTACTGTATATAGAGGTGTTATCAGTCATTGTACAGGAGGAGGTGAGCTGTGATATCACCTATTGTGAATGTGGATACTGTGTTATCTACTGTATATAGAGGTGTTATCAGTCATTGTACAGGAGGAGGTGAGCTGTGATATCACCTATTGTGAATGGTGGATCCTGTGTTATCTACTGTATATAGAGGTGTTATCAGTCATTGTACAGGAGGAGGTGAGCTGTGACATCACCTATTGTGAATGGTGGATCCTGTGTTATCTACTGTAATAGAGGTGTTATAGTCATTGTACAGGAGGAGGTGAGCTATGATATCACCTATTGTGAATGGTGGATCCTGGTTATCTACTGTATATCGAGGTTATTAGTCATTGTACAGGAGGAGGTGAGCTATATATCACCTATTGTGAATGGTTGGATCCTGTGTTATCTACTGTATATAGAGTGTTATCAGACATTGTACAGGAGGAGGAGGTGAGCTGTGATATCACCTATTGTGAATGGTGGATCCTGTGTTATCTACTGTATATAGAGGTGTTATCAGTCATTGTACAGGAGGAGGAGGTGAGCTGTGATATCACCTATTGTGAATGGTGGATCCTGTGTTATCTACTGTATATAGAGGTGTTATCAGTCATTGTACAGGAGGAGGAGGAGAGCTGTGATATCACCTATTGTGAATGGTGGATCCTGTGTTATCTACTGTATATAGAGGTGTTATCAGTCATTTTACAGGAGGAGGAGGTGAGCTGTGATATCACCTATTGTGAATGGTGGATCCTGTGTTATCTATTGTATATAGAGGTGTTTCAGTCATTGTACAGGAGGGAGGAGGTGAGCTGTGATATCACCTATTGTGAATGGTGGATCCTGTGTTATCTACTGTATATAGAGGTGTTATCAGTCATTGTACAGGAGGAGGAGGTGAGCTGTGACATCACCTATTGTGAATGGTGGACCTGTGTTATCTACTGTAATAGAGGTGTTATTAGTCATTGTACAGGAGGGTGAGCTAGTGATATCACCTATTGTGAATGGTGGATCCTGGTGTTATCTACTGTATATAGAGGTTATTATCATTTGTACAGGAGGAGGTGAGCTTGATATCACCTATTGTGAATGGTTGATCCTGTGTTATCTACTGTATATAGAGGTGTTATCAGACATTGTACAGGAGGAGGAGGTGAGCTGTGATATCACCTATTGTGAATGGTGGATCCTGTGTTATCTACTGTATATAGAGGTGTTATCAGTCATTGTACAGGAGGAGGAGGTGAGCTGTGATATCACCTATTGTGAATGGTGGATCCTGTGTTATCTACTGTATATAGAGGTGTTATCAGTCATTGTAGCAGGAGGAGGAGAAGCTGTGATATCACCTATTGTGAATGGTGGATCCTGTTTATCTACTGTATATAGAGGTGTTATCAGTCATTGTACAGGAGGAGGAGGTGAGCTGTGATATCACCTATTGTGAATGGTGGATCCTGTGTTATCTACTGTATATAGAGGTGTTATCAGTCATTGTACAGGAGGGGAGGTGACTGTGATATCACCTATTGTGAATGGTGGATCCTGTGTTATCTACTGTATATAGAGGTGTTATCAGTCATTGTACAGGAGGAGGAGGTGAGCTGTGATATCACCTATTGTGAATGGTGGATCCTGTGTTATCTACTGTATATAGAGGTGTTATCAGTCATTTACAGGAGGAGAGGTGAGCTGTGATATCACCTATTGTGAATGGTGGATCCTGTGTTATCTATGTATATAGAGGTGTTATCAGTCATTGTACAGGAGGGGAGGTGAGCTGTGATATCACCTATTGTGAATGGTGGATCCTGTGTTATCTACTGTATATAGAGGTGTTATCAGTCATTGTACAGGAGGAGGAGGTGAGCTGTGATATCACCTATTGTGAATGGTGGATTCTGTGTTATCTACTGTATATAGAGGTGTTATTAGTCATTGTACAGGAGGAGGTGAGCTGTGATATCACCTATTGTGAATGGTGGATCCTGTGTTATCTACTATATATAGAGTGTTATCAGTCATTGTACAGGAGGAGGTGAGCTATGATATCACCTATTGTGAATGGTGGATCCTGTGTTATCTACTGTATATAGAGGTGTTATCAGTCATTGTACAGGAGGAGGTGAGCTGTGATATCACCTATTGTGAATGGTGGATCCTGTGTTATCTACTGTATATAGAGGTGTTATCAGTCATTGTACAGGGAGGAGGTGAGCTGTGATATCACCTATTGTGAAGGTGGATCCTGTGTATCTACTGTATATAGAGGTGTTATCAGTCATTGTACAGAGAGGAGGAGAGCTGTGATATCACCTATTGTGAATGATGGATCCTGTGTTATCTACTGTATATAGAGGTGTTATCAGTCATTGTACAGGAGGAGGTGTGAGCTGTGATATCACCTATTGTGAATGGTGGATCCTGTGTTATCTACTTAATAGAGGTGTATATCAGTCATTGTACAGGAGGAGGTGAGCTTGATATCACCTATGTGAATGGTGGATCCTGGTTATCTACTGTATATAGAGGTGTATTCAGTCATTGTACAGGAGGAGGTGAGCTGTGATATCACCTATTGTGAATGGTGGATCCTGTGTTATCTACTGCTATATAGAGGTGTTATCAGTCATTGTACAGGAGGAGAGTGAGCTGTGATATCACCTATTGTGAATGGTGGATCCTGTGTTATCTACTTATATAGAGGTGTTATCAGTCATTGTACAGGAGGAGAGGTGAGCTGTGATATCACCTATTGTGAATGGTGGATCCTGTGTTACTACTGTATATAGAGGTGTTATCAGTCATTGTACAGGAGGAGGAGGGAGCTGTGATATCACTATTGTGAATGGTGGATCCTGTGTTATCTACTGTATATAGAGGTGTTATCAGTCATTGTACAGGAGGAGGAGGTGAGCTGTGATATCACCTATTGTGAATGGTGGATCCTGTGTTATCTATTATATAGAGGTGTTATCAGTCATTGTACAGGAGGGGAGGTGAGCTGTGATATCACCTATTGTGAATGGTGGATCCTGTGTTATCTACTGTATATAGAGGGTTATCAGTCATTGTACAGGAGGGAGGTAGAGCTGTGATATCACCTATTGTGAATGTGGATCCTGTGTTATCTACTGTATATAGAGGTGTTATCAGTCATTGTACAGGAGGAGGAGGTGAGCTGTGATATCACCTATTGTGAATGTGTGGATCCTGTGTTATCTACTGTATATAGAGGTGTTATCAGTCATTGTACAGGAGGAAGGTGAGCTGTGATATCACCTATTGTGAATGGTGGATCCTGTGTTATCTACTGTATATAGAGGTGTTATCAGTCATTGTACAGGAGGAGGAGGTGAGCTGTGATATCACCTATTGTGAATGGTGGATCCTGTGTTATCTATTGTATATAGAGGTGTTATCAGTCATTGTACAGGAGGGGGAGGTGAGCTGTGATATCACCTATTGTGAATGGTGGATCCTGTGTTATCTACTGTATATAGAGGTGTTATCAGTCATTGTACAGGAGGGGGAGGTGAGCTGTGATATCACCTATTGTGAATGGTGGATCCTGTGTTATCTACTGTATATAGAGGTGTTATCAGTCATTGTACAGGAGGAGGAGGTGAGCTGTGATATCACCTATTGTGAATGGTGGATCCTGTATTATCTACTGTATATAGAGGTGTTATCAGTCATTGTACAGGAGGAGAAGGTGAGCTGTGATATCACCTATTGTGAATGGTGGATCCTGTGTTATCTACTGTATATAGAGGTGTTATCAGTCATTGTACAGGAGGAGAAGGTGAGCTGTGATATCACCTATTGTGAATGGTGGATCCTGTGTTATCTACTATATATAGAGGTGTTATCAGTCATTGTACAGGAGGAGGTGAGCTATGATATCACCTATTGTGAATGGTGGATCCTGTGTTATCTACTGTATATAGAGGTGTTATCAGTCATTGTACAGGAGGAGGTGAGCTGTGATATCTCCTATTGTGAATGGTGGATCCTGTGTTATCTACTGTATATAGAGGGGTTATCAGTCATTGTACAGGAGGAGGAGGTGAGCTGTGATATCACCTATTGTGAACGGTGGATCCTGTGTAATCTACTGTATATAGAGGTGTTATCAGTCATTGTACAGGAGGAGGAGGTGAGCTGTGATATCACCTATTGTGAATGGTGGATCCTGTGTTATCTACTGTATATAGAGGTGTTATCAGTCATTATACAGGAGGAAGTGTGCTATGATATCACCTATTGTGAATGGTGGATCCTGTGTTATCTACTGTATATAGAGGTGTTATCAGTCATTGTACAGGAGGAGGTGAGCTGTGATATCACCTATTGTGAATGGTGGATCCTGTGTTATCTACTATATATAGAGGTGTTATCAGTCATTGTACAGGAGGAGGTGAGCTGTGATATCACCTATTGTGAATGGTGGATCCTGTGTTATCTACTGTATATAGAGGGGTTATCAGTCATTGTACAGGAGGAGGAGGAGAGCTGTGATATCATCTATTGTGAATGTTGGATCCTGTGTTATCTACTGTATATAGAGGTGTTATCAGTCATTGTACAGGAGGAGGTGAGCTGTGATATCACCTATTGTGAATGGTGGATCCTGTGTTATCTACTATATATAGAGGTGTTATCAGTCATTGTACAGGAGGAGGTGAGCTGTGATATCTATTGTGAATGGTGGATCCTGTGTTATCTACTGTATATAGAGGTGTTATCAGTCATTGTACAGGATGAGGAGGTGAGCTGTGATATCACCTATTGTGAATGGTGGATCCTGTGTTATCTACTATATATAGAGGTGTTATCAGTCATTGTACAGGAGGAGGTGAGCTGTGATATCTATTGTGAATAGTGGATCCTGTGTTATCTACTGTATATAGAGGTGTTATCAGTCATTGTACAGGAGGAGGAGGTGAGCTGTGATATCTCCTATTGTGAATGGTGGATCCTGTGTTATCTACTGTATATAGAGGTGTTATCAGTCATTATACAGGAGGAGGACGTGAGCTGTGATATCACCTATTGTGAATGGTGGATCCTGTGTTATCTACTGTATATAAAGGTGTTATCAGTCATTGTACAGGAGGAGGTGTGCTGTGATAACACCTATTGTGAATGGTGGGTCTTGTGTTATCTGCGATATATACAGGTTTTGTATTTCATTGTATTCCTGTCTGATGATGAATCTGCTGAAACGTCTTCTGTATAGATCAAGAAATATGGGTGTAGTAGTTGGCCTAGTGCTAGTGTGATCCTTGCAAGATTACTGATTTTTTTATGGTGAAATGGAAAATTGAATAAAAAACTGTAAAAAGTGAACATTACCCTTAAGGGGTGTTAGTAGATTGCTGAAATTTTTCACAATTAGGGAATATCCAGACAGTATTCCATAAATGTCTAATCAATAAGGGTTCTATCTCAGGCACCAACATCTCAAGAATGGGGAGTTCTCAAATTCCTTGAATGTCTTTCCAATCACTTCTACTGGGGGTTTGAAATGAATAAGATTTGTCTAGATACTTTTTTAGAAACTCCCATTGAAATTACTGGCAATTATGATAAGTAATGAGGATTAATTATTGGCAATAGCTTTAGAGGCCAATGTCCATGTTGTTAAGGTCAAGTAGCAATTCACATGACTAAATGATAGCAGCTTGGACCTATTCTGCCTAACCGGCCATAAGCACTTCACGTTGCTCCTAAAGAACCGGAGGGCAAAGCAAAGTGCAATTAACCTACAGAAGGAGTGCTGAGATAGAAAGTGATCCCAGAGTGAGTAAAACAAACAAGAAAATATATGAAAATATATATACTGCTAAAGTATATGTTGCCTAATTCATAATAACAAATAGAAGATAGGTGCAGAGTAAAGAACATAAACAGCAGATAGATGAACTCTAGCTGACTGCAGTATGACTGAACATCCAAATGAGAATGTCACCAGCAAGAAACACCAGCACGGGGAAGGTATTTAAATCTGCACAGACAACTGGACAGACAAATGAGTAAATTAAGACATCTGTTACTCCAATAAGACTAAAGCAAGGATAAAAGAAACTAAAAACCCGGAGAAAAGGTGTATGCACTGTGGTTCGATTGAGAAGCCGACCACAGACTCAAGGGGTTGAATCCAGATGCGTCACACATGTATCCAATCCTCAAGGCTGTGTTTAAAGGGGAACTGCAGGGAGAGAAAACATTTTAGTACAGTCCCTGCCCTGCTACATAATGAAGCAGAGCTGTACACTGCAGTTCTAGGAGCTATAAATCGCTTATAAATCAATAAAATCATACCTGCTATTTTGCTCTGACCCCCCTCAGGGGTCCAAGAATGTCAGCATCATTATGTTGGAGAGAAGAGGAAGTGTGTTGGGGGCGTGCATGCAGGATCAATCTATATTCCAGCCCCCTCATACTTCTGTATGGAGAGGGGGCATGGCCGCTGGCCCCTTGGTCACAGTAGAATCCTGCCCCTGATATACAGTTGTAGCCAAAAGTATTGACACCCCTGCAATTCTGTCAGATAATACTCAGTTTCTCCCTGAAAATGATTGCAATCACAAATTCTTTGGTATTATTATCTTCATTTAATTTGTCTTAAGTGTAAAAACACAAAAGAGAATGAAGCAAAAAGCAAAACATTGATCATTTCACACAAAACTCCAAAAATGGGCCAGACAAAAGTATTGGCACCCTCAGCCTAATACTTGGTTGCACAACCTTTAGCCAAAATAACAGCGATCAACCGCTTCCGGTAACCATCAATGAGTTTCTTACAATGCTCTGCTGGAATTTTAGACCATTCTTCTTTGGCAAACTGCTCCAGGTCCCTGATATTTGAAGGGTGCCTTCTCCAAACTGCCATTTCTAGATCTCTCCACAGGTGTTCTATGGGATTCAGGTCTGGACTCATTGCTGGCCACCTTAGAAGTCTCCAGTGCTTTCGCTCAAACCATTTTTTAGTGCTTTTTGAAGTGTGTTTTGGGTCATTGTCCTGCTGGAAGACCCATGACCTCTGAGGGAGACCCAGCTTTCTCACACTGGGCCCTACATTATGCTGCAAAATGTGTTGGTAGTCTTCAGACTTCATAATGCCATGCACATGGTCAAGCAGTCCAGTGCCAGAGGCAGCAAAGCAACCCAAAACATCAAGGAACCTCCGCCATGTTTGACTGTAGGGACCGTGTTCTTTTCTTTGAATGCCTCTTTTATCTCCTGTAAACTCTTTGTTGATGCCTTTGCCCAAAAAGCTTTACTTTTGTCTCATATGACCAGAGAACATTCTTCCAGGCTTTCTCAGGTAAGTTTTGGCAAACTCCAGCCTGGCTATTTTTCTATGTCTCGGGATAAGAAGTGGGGTCTTCCTGGGTCTCCTACCATACAGTCCCTTTTCATTCAGACGCCGACGGATAGTACGGGCTGACACTGTTGTACCCTCGGACTGCAGGGCAGCTTGAACTTGTTTGGATGTTAGTCGAGGTTCTTTATCCACCATCCGCACAATCTTGCGTTGAAATCTCTTGTCAATTTTTCTTTTCCGTCCACATCTAGGGAGGTTAGCCACAGTGCCATGGGCTTTAAACTTCATGACACTGCGCACGGTAGACACAGGAACATTCAGGTCTTTGGAGATGGACTTGTAGCCTTGAGATTGCTCATGCTTCCTCACTATTTGGTTTCTCAAGTCCTCAGACAGTTCTTTGGTCTTCTTTCTTTTCTCCATGCTCAATGTGGTACACACAAGGACACAGGACAAAGGTTGAGTCAACTTTAATAATGTCAACTAGCTGAAAGTGTGATTTAGTTATTGCCAACACCTGTTAGGTGCCACAGGTAAGTTACAGGTGCTGTTAATTACACAAATTAGAGAAGCATCACATGATTTTTCTAACAGTGCCAATACTTTTGTCCAACCGCTTTTTTATGTTTGGTGTGGAAATATATACAATTTGGCTTTAGAACAATTCTTTTTGTGTATTTTCATTGAAGACAAATTAAATGAAGATAATAATACCAAACAATTTGTGATTGTAATCATTTTCAGGAAGAAACTGAGTATTATCTGACAGAATTGCAGGGGTGTCAATACTTTTGGCCACAACTGTACATCTTATGTCATGTATGAACAGGGGTGTTCTGGCTTGAAATAGTAATAATGTCACCAAGCAGATATAAATACACGCTGTGATCTTCTTCTTGTACTGTGTACTGTCATGTATGAGGCTGGGAATAGAGGCAGAGCTCTGCATTGATTCATCACTGGCATGATCTCTCCTCTTCCTTAGCAATTTATAGATTCCTGCCCTGAAACTGTAGCACTATGGATATGGATTTTGTCCTTGCAGACATAAACCTACAAAGCATTTTTCAGATTTGCAGTATGTCAACTCTTGCATTTTTACTTTTGCATTCTTCTCAGTGTGGCACCCCAGAGTCAAAGTGCCACAGTGTCACCATTACTAGGTGTCACCAGACAGCAGTAAAGAGTATTCCACTTAGGCAACACACAAACAACACCAACATCTCCCAGCCAGAAGAGGGAGACCAAGCCCGGCTTCAGGGTGAGCTCACCTATATATTCTGGTCTGAGGAGCAACAAGCTCAGTTCAGTCCCCAGGAGGGCTGTGAAGAGCACAGTTCAGTGTCAGCGAGAACAGTGCAGACGACCTGAGTGTAAAAGAGCCGTGCCAAGCCTATCTCAGAGTTCCACAATGAACACCAGGCCTAAAGCTAGGGTCCTACCGGGAGGCTGCATCACCTTGCTTCCCCTCTTACCCCCGCAGAGGAACATCAGAAGAAAGGACACCGGAGTCCAACACTGTGCAGGTTCAGACATACTGGCAGTCAACACCGGAAAGTGGGGAACTCCAGAATCTCCAGCTACCCAGTGCCAGGGACGCACTAACGCATAGAATCCAGAAACGCTGACTCCCCAGGTGAGGGCAGGAAAGTGAAGGACTCGAGTTGCCTGTCAGACTGGCCAACGCAGACAGAGACAGGGCCGGCAGCTTAGCTGAAGCAACTACAGGGCCATTAAACCAGTACAGTGAGGAAGCCAATATGACCTGGCCAGGTGAGAATTACCCCAAACTGCTCTCCTACTCCAGGGACAGCTTGTAACAACTACTTATACTCCAGTAAATGGACTGAGAACGGCTATCAGGAGTCTGTGTGCCTTATTTGCATCTTCTAATCTGTGCCTAACAACTGAATCCCACCTGCAGAGCCGGAGACTGCTTTCTTCCCAGCACCACAGAAGAGACCTCCACATGAGGAGCTGCATCCCTGCCTCCCCTGCACACTGGCTGCAAGAAGCTGCAGCAGCAAAGTAAGTGAACTGCACTGTGTACAATCCCTCATCAAACCCATCCATCCCAACTACTCCTGCCCTGGGGACCCTCAGCCCTACCCGAGGAGGGCTTATCATCCACGCTGCCTCAAGTCACTGTCCCCAGCAGAAATACGGCAGCGGTGGTTCTACTAACCACATACCCCAGGTGGCGTCACGACAATGCCCTGTAACTTCCTCTTTTTGGACTAATTTCAGGCCACGGGATCGGGTCACGACTACCGTGATCTCCAGAGACAGCACCGGCTTGGTTCCCGAGTACCCCATAGCCTGGGGGTGCATCATCAGCATTCATGCTGTGTTTATTTGCAGTGTTCTTGGGTGCAGATTACATGTCTGCTTTCTTTACAGTACTGCCCATGTAACAACTGGGATGCCAGTCGTTTGAATCTAGAAGATATGGCTCTGCTATGAATGACGCTAACTCAGTATAGTGGTAAACTCAGTCTTTTATGGAAACTTGTAAAGCAAATGACTGGGTTGCACTCTCCACAAACTATGGGCCTCAATAGCCTGACAACACAATACAACTTATGTAGCCCAAGGGAACTCAAGGGCCAGTTTCGCAGGGAGGGGCACAACTACCCCCAAACTACAGAACTATTCCACCCTGCCCTTACTCAGTACGGGGCCTACCCAGGATTTTACCACGATCGCAGCACATCTTTCCCTCAGGCATTTAATCCTACAACCTCCTCCCATGCTATTTACAATATGTTCCGGGTACCCTCATATTCCCCTTTATAACGAATTCTAGTTATCACAAGTTATTTACACAGTGTTCGATTCTCCTGCAGGAGCAAAATGATACCTCTTAAAACTGAAATAACACACACACACTTAACAATCTTTTATTTAACTTTAATCTCCCACCACAGGGTAGTTTCGATTGTTTTCTTTCACCAGGCTTTTCAGCACAGCCTAGTGCAACAGGAATTGAGGTCGTACTCAGTTCTCCTTTGTAATCCACAATAGGACTCCTCTGTATAATACACTTGTTCAAAGTCTCGTTATGCAAGATCTTTCACAGTTTATAAACTAGGACTAGTCAGTTCACCAGCAGGGTTACACAAAAGAAAATTCTCTGCAGCTTTTGCAATCACTGTCTACCTCTCCCTATCTATCTGTACCATGACCGGTCACACTCTGTTTCTCACAACGAGCAGTTCTTCATTGGGCACACTGACAGCACAAGTCCCCGGCGCTCCACACGTCACAGGAACCAGGCACGTCCTCTCTCTCCTTGGACACGGTGGGATCCCAGGACCACGAGTCACGCAGTGATGGCTTCTGCTTCTTCTTCCTCAGCCCTCTCAGCTCCTTCTCCCTCAGATTCCTGGGTCTTTTCACAAAATCCCTGTCTCTTTCTTTACTTAGCTTCTGGTGGCCGGACGATGTCATTGCAGAACTTTGTACAACATATTTAATGTGAACTCATTGTTAATTATACATGCCAACATTCTACACCCATACAGAAGTGTGAGGGGGCTGTAATGTAGGATGATCCTGCAGCTCCAGCATCCATGCATGAAGCTGAAATTCTCAGACCCCTGAGGGGGGTCAAAGCCAAAGAGCAGGTATGATTTTCTTGATTTATAAGCAAAATATAGATCCTAGAACTGCAATGTATGGCTCTGTTTCATCATGTAGGAGGGCAAGAACTGTACTAAAAAGATTTATCTCCCCAGAGATACCCTTTTATTTCCTGATACCAATTTAAGGCCCCTTTCACATCAGCATTTCTGTCCAGATCTGGCCGATCTGGACAGAAAAATCGCATCTGCCACTTAATGGCCGCACTTGCGGTACATTTGTGGCAAGCCCCATGCATTCTTTATGGGGCTTGCGGCAAATCTTGAGGTACTAAGAAAAACTGCGAGGAAACTTCACCATATCCTACAGAAGGATGACCAACTAAAAATAATATTCAAAGACCCTCCCTTGCTATGCTACAGATACATCATGCTACATGCTACAGATATGCTTAAAGATACATCATGGTCTGAAGTTCGATGCCCTCAGATATAACAAGAGGAACTTATCCATGCAATGTGAAGAGCTTCAAGACTTGTGCTCACTTAGAGACCAGAGACAGGAGTCAGATCCCCAACTCACAACAGGATTATAAGATTCCTGTGACATTCACATGCTCCTCTTCCAATGTTGTGTATTTAGTTATGTGCACTATATGCCCAGTAGGGCTTTTTATGTTGGGAAGACAGGACAACTGCTAAAAGCAAGGATGAGGTCTCATCGTCACACAATTAGGGTATGTGCCCACAGGGCGTTTTTGCCGCGGTTTTCCTGCGTTTTCCGCATGCAGAAAACCCTTGGTTTTATGTTAATGTATGCTAATCTGTTCCTGCGGTTGGGCTTCCCAGCAAAACCAATGTGTTTTCAAAAATGCAGTGCACACACATTGGTTTTGCAAGTGTCAAGAACTGTCAAATACCTGCGTTTTTGGTGCGGATAGCAAAGAATGGACATGTCAATTCTTTTTTGCGTTTTTGGTACAGTCAATGGGAAGAACGCAGGAAAAACGCAGCTATCAAAAACGCAGGAAAAACGCAGGAAAAACGCAGTAAAAACGCGCCAAAAACGCGCAAAAAACACGTAAAAAACGCAGACAAGATCATAGCATTTCTCCTGTCAAGGACTCTAGGATCCTCAGGTTTTCCTGCGTTCTGGACTGCAGCAAAAACGTCCTGTGGGCACATACCCTAACAGACAATAAAATCCATTTACCAGTAGCCAAACATTTTTCTGGTCAAGGACATAACATTGTAAATATAAAAGTTGCAATTTTGAGAGGCAATTTCAATTCCCAGAAACATTGAAGGGTCTGTGAATCCAAGTTCATTAGAACTTTTGACTGCATCCAAAAGGGTACCTTTACACGCGGCTACATTTCTAGGGTGGCTACAGGTAACTTACTGGTTGCAGTGAAATCATGGAGATAAGGTTCTATCTTGTTGCTGTGTACAAATGGAATAATCTCTCCATGATTTCACTGCAACCAGTAAGTTACCTGGTGACAAGCTACAAATGTAGCCGTGTGTAAAGGTACCCAAAGGGCTAAACCTATCTGACAGGTTTATGGTTCATTATAACAACTGAAGAATGTTTTTCAGGGACACTGAAGTCTGAAGATACCCGGTGTACATATAAATTAGGGCCATAAAAACTTTGACATCAGTAAGCCTAGCTGATTGAGGATCCTCTCCAGGCTCTGTTTTGTTTATTTAGTTAAATGTCCATTTATTATACCTTGCATCTGCTCTGGTTGTGCATGTATATACGTGTGTTTCTTTGAATATTTTGTCATACCAGCCTGATGAAGAGACCTGAGATGTCTCCAAAGCTCGCCTTGTAAAATTACTTATTTTATTTTTGTTAGCCATTAAAAGATATCACAACTACAAGATTATTATCTTGTTTCTCCCACTGAGAGCAATCAACATTTTTTCAACTGGCTAACACTGTACTAAACCTTTTTTCTTCTAACTCTATAGAAATTAGCATGCATGCATTCGGTGGAAAAGGTTGGTTTCCTTCGAAATGTCACTACACCATATGAGCTGAATAAAGTCCTCTTTTTCATATTAGTCTATTAGTGGATATTTAGTTTATGTCGAGCTTTGGATCTAAGTTTTATTATAGTTGAAGATTACTTTTTTCCTGTGCTTGAGTGGTGTTTTAAATGTAAGCCCCCTGCCCTCGGTCATTGACTCACCTACTGGTGTCTTCACCTCTTACCGATGCCGCTCCGGTACAGCTGTGCCATCTTGTGCCTGTAACTTCTAAATGTCCAGAAGTCAAAAGTACCATCACAACTTCGCAATACAAGTCTATTAGAGCCAGAAGGAAGTCAGAACTAGGCTCTCATAGACTTGTATTGAGTTATGACCTCCAGGGCGCTCCATGAAACACTGAA
>JARQOC010000001.1:24917396-24962019 GCA_033576535.1 Allobates femoralis | reverse complement strand
GGTACCGGAGGGCCTAGAGCCTGGACACTTTGTGTTCTCCCGGTACGCTGTCGCGCTCCTTTCCATCCCTCTCTGGGGGGCTCTGAGAGTGGGAGATGGGAGCCTTGCACAGCTCCGCTCCGTCCGAGGCCTCCCTAAATGGTGCTTACAGACCGGACTGGAGCCAGCGCAGTCCGAGGCCTCCCTAAATGGTGCTTACACTCCGGACTGGGCTGAACCCCCGTCCGAGGCCTCCCTAAATGGTGCTTACAGACCGGACCGGCACTGAGGCACTCTGTGTCTCCTGTGTGCCTGGGGGTAGTGTCTGGCACTTTATGTGTCCTGACACTCAGACCGCGCGTTGCCCTCGGGTCCGCGGATCTGGAGGTGTACCCCGTGCTGGGGTCACCCTGGCTGACCGCCCTGTGTGACACAGGGGCTGAGGCCGTAGACTGCTGTTTCTTTGGTTATGATTGCAGTCTGGGTGTGTGTACTGTGTTTTTTACACCATTTCCCGCGCTGCGGGCTCCAGCACCTCCATTACAGAGGCTGCTTGGAGGAGGAGAGGCGGCCCTTACGGTGACGTCACCGGGGGGGCGTGTGCGTGTGATTCCCGCGTGTTCCCGGCGCCGCCCACGTCTGTACTGGCGGCGGCCATCTTCTCCCTCACTTCCCGGCTGGAAGCTACGGCAGCACGTGTCTGCACTTCAGAGGGAGACCGGAACTCGCGGAGGTCACACACGCACACCGCTTCCTCCCACCGCGTTACTGCGGTCGGTAAGCCACCGGGACTCCCGGTTTGTTTGTCTATCGACTTGGCTTATACACCCCCTACTGTGGCTATGTCCTCAGTTAGGAAGCATGCTGCTAAGGCGGCGGATAACACCATGACCTGTGCTACTTGCAAGGGAACTCTGGTGGAGGGGTCCTGCAATAACTGCGGACGCCCAGAAGCCCGGACTGGCTCGGCTGAGTCAGCAGCTCCGGTGCCGTACCCTGAGGTTCAGGTAATCCAGGGCCATGGGAAGCACAGAACAGGATCAATGAATCCCTGCTGTCCCAGATGTCCTCCATGTCGCAGTCACTGGAGGCACTTCATAGGAGACTGGAAAACCCAGCTGCTCCTTCCAGTTACCCCCGGGTGTCCCCTCTTCTGCTGTGAGACCCCCTAAGCGGGCTCGTCGTGAGGATTCACCCGAGCTCCAGGCTCTCTCTGAGGAGGAGCATTCCTCTGATGGTGAGGAAGATGATGGGGGTTCAACCTTCGGATCTGTGTCTGTGTCTGAACCACCAGACGGGGTGGAGGATCTGGTGTCCTCCATCAATGAGACCTTGCGTCTCGTGACTCCCCCTGAAGAGGTTGTCGTGCACCCGAAGGAGGTCTATCAATGGCTGCGGCCGGAGGCTAGACCAAGTGGATCTTTCATGGACCACACTAATTTTGGAAGGGTGGTTAGAGCTCCCAGGTTACATCCTGGGCGGCGTTATGTCCGCAAACCCAAGGACAATCGCTTCCCCTTCCCCCAGGAGGTGCTTCAGGAATGGTCGCAGTCTCCAAAGGTGGACGCTTCCATGACTAGAATTGCTGCACGCTCCCTGTTTTCTGCCTCTGATAGCTCCTCGCTGAAGGATGCGACTGATAGACAGGTCGAGCAACTCGCCAAGTCTTCCTATGAGGCTGTGGGGTCTTCTTTTGCCCCTAATTTCGCCACGGTCTGGACCTTACAAGCGATTACTACCTGCTTGGACGGTATCACTGACCTGGCAAGGTCCAGTCCAGAGGTCCTGGCACTCACTGAGAGAGCGAGGGCCTATGCGGACTACGCCAGGACGGCGTCTTTGGAAACTGCCACTCGCTCAGCTGTGGCTTCGGCCAATGCTATAGCGATCCGCAGGTTGTTGTGGCTGCGTCTTTGGGACTCAGATGCCACATCTAAGAAGATTTTGCAGAATCTTCCGTTCTCTGGTGACAGACTTTTTGGCACAGAGCTGGACAAGCTGATAAAGGATTCTGCTGAGTCTAAGATACCGCAGAATAAGCCTAAGCCACGGTATACCGTTAAAAGGAACCCAAAACAGTGGTCCTTTCGGTCCAGCTCACAGTCATCAGCACCGTCCGCTCGCGCGGACCGAGGGGGCAAGCCCGCTTCTCAGTGGCGCGCTAAGAGTCGTCCCAAGAAGCCGGCGGGGGCAACAGCTGCCGCCCCCAAACCCGCCTCTACATGACTCGCTCTCTCTTCCTGCCTCCCCACAGGTGGGGGGCCGCTTGTCTCGCTTTCAGGACAAGTGGCTACTTCACGTTCAAGATCAGTGGGTTCGAGACGTAGTCTCGCGAGGTTACAGGATAGAGCTGACGTCAAAACCATTATCCCGATTCCATCGGTCTGTTCCATCCCCAGAAAAGACTCAGGCTTTTCACCGGGTGTTGGAGGGACTCCGCAGAGACGGAGTAGTGGTCCCAGTGCCCACGGCAGAGAGGTTCAGGGGTTTTTACTCCAACCTCTTTATTGTCCCAAAAAAGGACGGCTCTTTTCGCCCGGTTTTGGACCTAAAATTGTTCAACCGTCACGTGTTGGTTCGGAAGTTCCGCATGGAATCCCTGCGCTCCGTGATCGCAGCTGTGTCACAGGGGGACTTCCTAGCGTCCATCGATATCAGGGACGCTTACCTTCACGTGCCCATTGCACCGGCTCATCAGCGCTGGTTACGGTTCGCAGTGGGGGACGAACACTTCCAATTTGTGGCCCTACCCTTCGGGTTGGCCTCTGCACCACGGGTGTTCACGAAGGTGATGGCATCCATGATGGCTCTCCTGCATGTGCAGGGTCACGCCGTCATACCCTATCTGGACGACCTATTGGTCAGGGCGCCATCGGAAGACCTTTGTCGGGTGAGCCTGGAAGTGACCATGAGGTCTCTGGAACAATTTGGGTGGCTTCTCAATACTCAGAAGTCGACCCTGGTTCCGACCCAGTCATTGACATATCTGGGAATGGACTTCCACACGGACTCAGCCCTGGTATCTCTACCTCAGGCCAAGCAGCTGGCGATCCACTCAGGAGTACAGAACGTTCTCCTGTCACCTCACTCTTCCCTTCGGGAATTGATGAGACTGGTGGGGCGCATGGTGGCGGCGATAGAGGCGGTGCCCTTTGCACAGTTTCGTCTGCGTCCTCTCCAGCTGGAGATTCTTCGCCGATGGGACAAGAGAGCGATCTCTCTGAATCGGTTGGTGACACTGTCACAACCAACCAGGGACTCCCTGCAGTGGTGGCTCCAGCCACGTCACTTGTCACGGGGAAGATCCTTCCTCAAGCCTTCATGGTTAGTGGTAACCACCGACGCCAGTCTGAAGGGCTGGGGCGCGGTGTTCTTACACCACAGGGCTCAAGGCCTCTGGACTCAGGCGGAGTCGACGTTGCAGATCAACGTCCTGGAGATCAAGGCGGTCTATCTGGCGCTCCTGGCGTTTCAGAAATTCCTGGCAGGACGACCCATTCGGGTGCAGTCCGATAATGCGACGGCCGTCGCCTACATAAATCATCAGGGAGGGACCAGAAGCGCTCAGGCCCTCGCCGAAGTCCACCGCATCCTGTCGTGGGTGGAGGAAAACGACTGCCTGATCTCCGCAGTTCACATCCCAGGGGTCGAGAACTGGGAGGCCGATTACCTGAGCCGGCAGGGGATGGACGCCGGAGAGTGGTCCCTGCATCCAGACGTCTTCCGGGACATCTGCAGCAGATGGGGCACTCCGGACGTGGATCTGATGGCCTCAAGGCTGAATCATCAGGTGCCCCAGTACGTGGCGAGATCGTGGGATCCTCAGTCTCTGGGGGCGGATGCTCTGATACTGAGTTGGTCCAGCTTCCAGCTGCCGTATGTGTTCCCTCCTCTGGCTATGATTCCCAGGGTCCTGTGGAAGATCAGGTCGGAGTGCAGGGTAGCCATTCTAGTGGCTCCGGATTGGCCCAGGAGGTCCTGGTACCCGGACCTGTGGCAACTATCAGGCGGACACAAGTGGGCTCTTCCAGACCGCGCAGATTTACTCGCACAAGGCCCATTCTTCCACCTCAATTCCAGGGCCCTCAGATTGACTGCATGGCTCTTGAGGCCTGGCTGCTGACTTCTAGGGGTTTCTCCCCTACAGTAGTGGCCACTATGAATCGGGCTAGGAAGCCCGTATCCAGGAAGATGTACCACAGGACGTGGAAGATCTTTTTTACCTGGTGTGCCTCTGGTGGACGGTCTCCGTGGCCCTTGTCCATCCCGACGTTGTTGGCTTTCTTACAGTCGGGTTTGGAGTTGGGATTATCCCTGGGCTCTTTGAAATGTCAAGTATCAGCACTTTCGGTGCTATTTGACAGGCGATTGGCGCTCCTCCCGAAGGTACGTCAATTTCTGCAGGGGGTGTCGCGGATGGTTCCGCCCTACAAGAGACCTCTAGACCCTTGGGACCTTAACATGGTCCTGGCGGCATTACAGAAACCGCCGTTTGAGCCGCTGAGAGATGTTTCCCTATCTCGTCTGTCCCAGAAAGTCGCCTTTCTGGTGGCAATTACGTCTCTGAGGAGGGTCTCAGAATTGGCTGCACTATCGTGCAAGTCACCCTTTCTGGTGGTTCACCAAGACAAGGTGGTGTTGCGCCCACGGCCAGAATTCTTGCCGAAGGTGGTTTCAACTTTTCACCTGAACCAGGAGATTGTTCTCCCATCATTTTGCCCCGCTCCCGTTCATCAGGTGGAGCGCGACCTCCATACTCTGGATCTCGTGAGAGCTATACGCATTTATGTGTCTAGGACCGCCTCCTTCAGGAGTTCGGATTCCTTATTTGTTCTTACGACAGGTCGCTGTAAGGGGTCTGCGGCGTCGAAATCGACATTGGCCAGATGGATTAAGGCTTCCATTCAAGAGGCTTACCGGTCTTCTGGTTTGCCTCTCCCGGTGGGATTGAAGGCTCACTCTACCAGAGCTGTAGGTGCCTCTTGGGCCTTGCGACATCGAGCGTCTGCTCTACAGGTGTGTCAGGCGGCCACTTGGTCCAGCCTGCACACTTTCTCTAAGCACTATATGGTGCATGCCCATGCCTCTGCGGATGCAAGTTTGGGCAGGCGGGTTCTCCAGGCGGCGGTTGCCCACCTTTAAAGGGAACCATGTGTTATCCGTCTTGTTGAGGAACTTTTCCCGCCCTGGGGTATTGCTTTAGGACATCCCCATTGTCTGGGTCTCCCATTATGATGACCAGAAAAAAGAGAATTTTGTTTACGTACCGTAAATTCTTTTTTCTTTAATCATCAATGGGAGACCCAGCACCCACCCAGTTGTTCCTTTGCATGTTTTGCATTTGCTCTGTTCTCTGTTGAGACAGTGTTTGCCGGGTTGTTGAACCGTTTTGTGTACGGCATTCTTCCCGATGTTTCGGGTGTGGTTTATTTCCTCCTCGCAGCTTGTAGACCAAACTGAGGATGTTCCCTGCGGTAGGGGTTTATAAGCGGAGGAGGCGGTGTCTACAAACTTGTAGTACCTAGTGTGACCTCCGGAGGGCAGTGCCCTAAACCCCATTGTCTGGGTCTCCCATTGATGATTAAAGAAAAAAGAATTTACGGTACGTAAACAAAATTCTCTTTATATAAATGTATAGCTAAATATATACATAGATATGAATATATGTGTGCATAAATATGTATGCGTGATCACACACATATCCATATATTATATAGGCTGCCCTTTCTATATATTTATAAATGTGCTTGCAAACGTTGTTTTCCCAGAAAATGATGCAGATGTAGTCCGAAAAATGCATCTGGTGTTTTTTTTCAACTAAGGGCCCTTTCACATCAGCGGTAATCGCCGATTGCAGCTATTGCGGTGAAGAAAAACTCAACTGCCGCGTTTAACGCATTAAGGCCGCACTTGCGGTTCACCTGCGGCAAGCCCCATGCAATGTCAATGGGGCTTGCGGCAGGTGTGTCAGGTGCGGTATAGTTGCGGTTTCGGAAGATGCGTCAGAGAAAAAAACGCGGTCAGACGCGTTTATTTTTCCGGCCGCATTTCACGCAAGTGCCGAAACCGCACTTGCCACACCTGCCGCACACTTACCGCAAGCCCCATAGACATTGCATGTGTCTTGACGCAAGTGAACCGCAAGTGCGGCCGTTATGCGTTAACCGCGGCAGATGCGTTTTTTTTCACCGCAACTGACGTGATCAGCGCTTACCGCTGATGTGAAAAGGCCCTAACGGCTGCACTTGCGCCACACTGGCGGTAAGCAACATGCATTGTGTATGGGGCTTGCGGTAAGTGGGCTGCAGGGACGGCTTGTGCTTTATGTCACTTGCGGCAGTTGCGGCGATAAATGGGGTATAAATATCCGCCGCATCTGCCGAAACTGCTGTTGTCGCACACTTACCGCATGCCACATACACAATGCATGGGACTAGCTGCTAGTGTGCTGCCAGTGCGGCCGTTCCTTTGAAAATGCAGCAGATGCGGTTTATCGACCAGATATGCCGCATTTTTCGTGATACGCAATTGTGAAAGTAACCTAACACACACACACACACATATATATATATATGTACACAAACAGAATGTACACACGTGTGTGTGAATAACTATGTATGTGTAATCAGACACGTGTATATATACAGAGATACACACCAGTGTACATTTATATATAAACATAGATTCATATATTTGTGTTATCCTATATACACACGGTGCTTTAAAATATAAATGATTACACAAACCTATAAATAAGTATGTATGTGTGTGTATATACAGTCAATATGTTGGGGTGTATTTTTATACATCGGTGTGTGTATTCACATATAGATAGATAGATAGATAGATACTGTAGATAGATATTTTCTTAGATATATATCTCCATAGATAATTTTAAGTGTAACCAATATTTTTATATATGGAGATATTGATGTATTGATATATATGTATATGAATAACCGTATATATATATATATATCGATGATCGATGTATGTCAGTACACACAAATGTAAAAAATGCACCCCATAATATTTATATGTATGTACACACACACATAGTTATTTATATGTGTGTGTAATCTTTTTTGTATGAAAACACACTTGTATATATAGGCTAACACAAAAATATGAATATGTTTTAATAGGTAAATGTACATTAGTGTGTTTGTATATATATAATATATATATATATATATATATATATATATATGAATATGTGTGTGATTGAACATACATATTGATATACACGCACATATATATGTATTATATTTGTGTATAATATTATATATATATATATATAGTGTGTGTGTGTTTGTGCATACTTCACCCTCTCTCTATATATATTTTATATAGATATGTATATGTGTGTGATCACAAATACATATTTACACACACATATATATTATATTAATATATATTTGTTTGTATATATATATATATATATATATATTAGTGTATTTATGTATACATATACACATTATATATATATGTGTATATATATATATATATATATATATATACACACATATATATATATATGCAAATGTAATAAACACATATACATATATGTATTATATTTGTATATATTTGTGTATTTGTGTGGAGATATATATATATATGTGTTGGTGCATACTTCACTCTCCCATCATATATATATATATATAATATATTATATAATGATCACAAATACATATTTACACACACACACACATATATAGATGTATTATATTAGTATATATGTGTATATAAATATATATACACACATATATAAGGTGTACTTTAGTGTTTGTGTGTATATATATATATAAAATGTATATGTGTGTGATCAAAAATACATATTTACACACACATATATATATGTATTATAGTAGTATATATGTGCATGCATATATATATATATATACATATACACACACATATATAGTGTGTATATACATATTTAGATGTGTGTTTTATTAATTTGCATGAAGCAGTGGGGACACAGGGAGGGAGGGGGTCACAGACAGAGAGCGAGAGACAGGGAGGGAGGGGGGGGTCACAGTCAGGGAGGGGTACACAGTGAGGGAGGCGGGAGCGAGAGACAGGGAGGGAGGGGGACAAAGGGAGGGAGGGGGAGTTCACTGGAGCCTGCGCACCTGCCTCTTTCTGTGGACGCGCACTGGACAACTTCAGCGCATGCGCAGATCGCATGCTGAAGTCGGCCGGTGCGCGTCATACAACAGCGCCCCGCCGCCCGGAAATGACGCGTCCCGGCATCACATGACCGTGACGTCGCGGGCGCGAGGTTCTAAATCGTGCCCGCGCTAGGAACTTTGAAATGACGCCCATTAGGGCGTAATACAGCTGCACAGGGGACCCGCCTAGCAGACAAGGAGGCTTGGGAACGCCCCACTGCCAAGGATTTAGTAAGTTTGCAAACGACTTTATTGCACTTTCATATTTGGCAAAAACCTCACAAAGGGATGTCTAGGAATGTATTGTAAGGCTGCAGGGACACGTATTAAGAGCTTAGAAGGGTGATTTGGGGTGACAGGTTCCCTTTAAACAGCAGCAATCAGATCCAGCTCCAATCACTACTGTACAGCTGGCACCTGCCCGCCTCTGTTATTCACTGGCTGTGTCACATGAATATTGCAATACCAGTCACAGACTATAGACAAGGGTGGCACTGTGACTTTTTTTAAATGTCACTGGGCTCTTTCCTACCCTTGTAACTTCCCAGGTACTTCAGGAGGGTCTGTCCAGTCAGTAATTTGTCAGCGCTACCGTCTTCCTCGGAACCGGTGGCACCGGTCCAGTCTCTGTTGTTCCTGTCTTTACTGGTCACTCTGTCTTTTCCTCTCAGCCTACTCTGCTTGGTCTTTGCTGCTCGGCACTCGTCTACTGGCTAACTACTTCCTGTTTCTCCTTTTTATACTGGTCCGTTACCATGACTACACCTCACCCACTTATAACTGGCCCTACTACCCCTTGCCTGCCTAGAGTCCCAGGCTCCAGGTTGGGTCTATGTCAGTGGATGTGTGTTTTGAGGGTGTTTGATATACAAACTGTCTACCTTCCTGCCTGGCTGCAGTTCCTACCTGCGGCCACCCTGGTTGCAGGGGCGCCACATGAACATTTAACTCCGTCTGCACCGTATTGCTTCTATATTCTCCTCAGTTAACCTCTTCAGTGCCCTCACTCCTGCTGAGTATACCTAAGACGTTGTGAACATTTAACTCCGTCTGCACTGTATTGCTTCTATATTCTCCTCAGGTAACCTCTTCAGTGCCCTCACTCTTACTGAGTATATCTAAGATGATGTGAACATTTAACTCCATCTGCACCGTATTGCTTTGATATTCTCCTCAATTAACCTCTTCAGTGCCCTCACTCCTGCTGATTATGGCTAAGACGCTGTGAACATTTAACTCCTTCTGTACCGTATTGCTTCTATATTCTCCTCAGTTAACCTCTTCAGTGCCCTCACTCCTGCTGAGTATACCTTTCTATAATTAAGACGCAGTGAACTAGCCCACGTATATAAGCTCTATCCTGTAGCACTGCTTTACAACTTACCCTTCTGATTTACGCCACCTGTACATACGTACATACATTTACATACATATCCTTTCTGTCTTCATAACTGCAGGACCCCTTCTCTAACGCCTTATAACCCCCAACACTCTCACTCTCTACTATCTGCTCTCATACTCCCTTACCAGTCTCAACATGACTCATCCCAAAAAGTTTGCCACTGACACACAGCAGAAAAATACTTTGTCACTACGTCAAAGAAAACGCCGTGCTAATGAGACTCCTGAAGAAAAAGAACATCGCCTTGCCACCGTGAAGGCTTATAAACGACAACGCCTCACACACGAGTCCCCTAAGTCTAAATCCATTAGATTAGCACAAGCAGCCTCAGCTCGCTGTCAACGCCAACAACCTACACCTTCGACGTCTACATTTTTATCACACTCACCACCACACATACGACTTATATATATAGGTCTGCATAAGAGCCCCACTGCACCGTTAGGACCTGATCTTCCACTACATGCTAAAGCATTCACTAACGATGAACGTACTATTATAGAACATGGCTGTGGTGCAATGAACCATGTATGTCAAGGCTTTGCACTTTCTCCATGAGACACCTTCTGATAACAATTTTACCCTCTGCTGTCATAAGGGTAAAGTCCATGCTCCCAAACCACAATATCCAGATGTCTTTACACGTTTGCTCAAAGTACAAAGTGAATATAGCAAAAATTTCATGGACAATATTAGAAGCATTAATAGTTCCTTTGCTTTTGCCTCCATGGGTGCCAATATTTCACCTCCACCTGGATATGGCCCATACTGTTTCCGCATACATGGCCAGAAGTATCATCGAATGGGAACACTACATCCCTCTGACGACCAACTCCCAGCATTTGCCCAACTTTACGTTCTAGATACCGCTACCACTAACGAACAACGCTTACAATCTAAAGAAAATCAAAAATGTCATCCTACATTGATGAACATTATTGCCCTTCAAATACAAACTATCAATCCTTTTGTGGCAGCTTATCAAATGTTATGTGATGTGGAACAACTAGAACATATTAAAGCTCTACAAAACGGAACTGTCATACCAAACATCACCATGGCTATTAAACAAGACCGTACTCAAGACCCTCGACGCTACAATAATCCCACTGTCAGTGAAGTCACCGTCGTCTTTCAAAATGACAATGGTGAGCCGCCATTCAATAGAGACATATTAGTTCATTTAAAACCACATCCACACAACCCTTTAGCTCCAAAAACACAACAAATCAGCATTCTCCATAGTAATTTGGATGCCCTCCTATATCCCATATTATTCCCTTATGGAGACCAAGGGTGGCATGATGGACTCAAGCAACAAGGAAAGAGTTCACACAGAATTACACAACTACAATACTATTGCTATATGTTATCTGTTATGGTACCTTTACACGCCACTACAGAAGGTTAGAAACCACCGGGTGTCGGAGACAATTGTACCTTGTACCTTCAAAACACCGCGCGGTAGCGGCATGTAATTCAGGTTTTTGCCATCGGTCACTTTGGAAACCTGTCTTTCAGCCGTGCTCAAAAACAAGGAGGTTATAAACCCTATGGTAGCGGCGTGTAATCGGGGAACAGGTACAGTATTTGAGTTACCTGGGGCGTGCTTGAGCGTCGTGTATACCACGCCCCATCAGCTATCATTGGTGGGGAGTACTGTGTACCCATTGGCTGTCCCTGTACAGGGCGGCATATTTATCGAGATGACCAGTCATTACACATTTGCTATAGCGTCATGTATTAGCCAGCCTTCCTGCGCTGGCTGGCCAATCATGATGTTATTGCTGTGTCCAATCACCGTACGAGCGTCTCGTAATCCACAACTCTGGCACGCCTATGTGTTGTCCCTGCTACCCCAGGTCCTCCCATATTCCCTTGTGGTAGCGGCATGTAAATGAGGGAAGGTGCTCTTCAGAAGGTAACCTGCGGCACCAGTCGGTGCATCCAGGGATTGAAAAAACCTTTTGTGGAGCACCTTGTAGCGGCATGTAATTGCGGTATAGGGTACCGTTAGGGACCGTTGAAACGCGCGCGTGCACGTGCGACACTCGGTAGTTTCTAACCTTCTGTAGCGGCGTGTAAAGGTACCATTAGAGATTATTTTAATCCACTCCTCAATGGTGGTAAACTGACACAGCAATACTTTGTAGATGCTTATGTCAAAATCGAGGCTAATCATTTACATTACATCCGAAAACACCAAAAAGATTTAAAAGTGGAGGATCACTGCCTACTTCAAGAACATTTACTCAAAAAATCTATTAAAAAGGACATCCCTATTGGAAAAATCGTCATTTTATCATCTTCTTTTGAGGGTAGTCCCAGAAACATGCAACAACGCTACCAGGATGCTATGGCTATTGTGACTAAGTATGGCCGACCGCATCTTTTTATCACCATGACATGTAATCCAAAGTGGAGTGAAATTACTACACATTTAGAACCATGGCAGCGTGTTGAACAGAGACCTGACTTGGGTGCACGCGTCTTTAAAATAAAACTGGAATCCCTATTAAAAAACATTAGCAGTGGATTATTTGGAAACGTTACCGCAATGGTCCATGTCATTGAATTTCAAAAGCGTTTTCTCCTACACACTCACATTTTAATTATTCTTGATAGCCTGTCTAAATTAAGGACTGAGGAAGACATAGACAATATCGTGTGGGCTGAAATCCCAGATGCTATTTACTACCCTCAGCTCCATAACATTGTTCTTCAACACATGATTCATGGTCCCTGTGGAGAACACAACCCCAATTCTCCCTGTATGGAGCTTGGAAAGTGTACCAAAGGTTTCTAAACAATTTCAACAATCTACCATCACATCAAAGCACGGCTATCCTACTTACTGCAGACCCATTGGCACAACATATGAACACAAGTCTAAGACGATTGACAATTCCTGGGTAGTTCCGTATAACCCTTTTTTACTCACCAAACACAAGTGCCATATTAATGTTGAAATATGTGCTTCCATTCAAAGTGTAAAATATTTATTCAAATACATTTACAAAGGACATGATAAAGCCAATCTTGAAATTACCCAAACTAACATCCGACATGATGAAACAAACCAATTTGTCGATTCCAGATATGTTAGTGCTCCTGAAGCAGCGTGGCGAATATTTGCTTATCCTATGCATAAACAATCTCATACCATCATTCGCCGAGCGGTACATCTGCCTCATTCTCAACCACTATATTTTCATGAGGATGACTCTGCCGCCAACATCCAACAAAAGCTCCATATCAATTCAGCACTTATGGCGTACTTTAACAATAATAAGATCGACCTACATGCACATAACTATTTCTACCACGAAATTCCTGAATACTATGTTTGGAAAGAAGGCACATGGGAACGTAGAAAACGAGGGGGTCGCACAGTTATTGAAAGAATATACTGTTAGTGTCAAAGACCAAGAACGATACCATTTAAGTTGTTACTGCATGTAAAAGGTGCAAACAGTTTTGACAGCATTAAAACGTTCAATGGAGTTACACATCAAACATTCAAAGAAGCTGCTTTAGCACTAGGATTATTATTCGATGATAGTGTGTGGAGAAATACTTTAATGGATGCCTGCATTCTGAACATGCCTACCCAACTTCGCGACATGTTTGCTTACATCTGTATTTTTGGCCCTCCACAAATCCACTTGAGTTGCGGAATGAATTTAAGGAACACTTTTTACAAGACTACTGTCATGCATACCACACCAACACTGAGGAGTGTATCGATTGTGAAGGATATGCTATGAAAGATGTCCAAGATGTCCTCATAGTTCATGGAAAAACTTTTGCTGATTTCAATTTACCACGCCCAGGCGAAAACACAACAACTCCTACCACAGTATGATAAGGAATATGAGTTAAGAACAGCTGCGGAGATGAAAGAAACTCTAAATCAGGAGCAACGTTTTGCCTATGATGTCATTACTTAAGCTTTACAAGACAGCAGTTTAACACCAACTTTTTATTGACGGTCCTGGTGGCAGTGGAAAAACCTACCTATACCATCTACTTACACATCATCTAAGGGGACATAGGAGACATTGTGTCACCTGCTGCCACTACAGGAATTGCGGCTAACTTGCTACAAGGAGGCCGAACTATCCACTCTCTGTATGGCATACCAATACCTATCAATGAAACATCCGTTTCCAGGATTAAAAACAATACAGATGCAAGGAACCATTTGCAGAGTACAAAACATTTTATTATTGATGAGTGCACAATGGTACAAAAACATGCCTTGAATGTGATTGATAGACTTCTACGGGACATCATGACAACAAATGTGGTTCACAAACATAAAACACCGTTTGGAGCTAAAGTTATTGTTCTTGGAGGAGACTTTAGACAATGCCTTCCCGTCATCGCTCATGGAACAAGAACAGATATTGTAGATAGCTGCATTAAATATTCGCAACACTGGCAACTTTTTACTCGACTGCCGCTGTTCAACAACATGCGCTCCACTGATCTTGAATACAGCAGTTGGTTGCTTAGGCTGGCTTCACACCACGGCATGATCCGGTCCGGGGCTGTCCGGGAGGACCCTGACAGTCCCGGACCGGATCAGCACACAGAACCGGAGGGCCAAATGTGCCCTCCGGTCCTGTGTGCAGCCGGATGCTTCTAATTGCAGCTGCAGCTGCTGATTTTTCAAGATTGCGGCTAGCATGGAGCTAGCACTGGTCCTGAAATTACAGCGGCGTGCAGCCGCCAGTGTCTGGTTGCTGGATCCTCCCGGTCCAGGGCAATCCGGCCCCATAAGCTCCCATGTTAGGGAGCGCCGGATTGCCCCGGCTCTAGGAGAATCCGGCCGAATCCGCGATCCGGCAAATTGGGAAAGCATAATTTTTGTGTCCGGAGAGACTCCGTATTCCCCCGGAGTGATGAAACCGGATGGCAGCTCTCTGCCATCCGGCCCCATAGGCTGCTATGGGGCCAAAAACCGGTCCGGGGCTGTCTAACTTACACCGGACAGCCCCGGATCAAAAAAAAAACGTGGTGTGAAGCCAGCCTTAAACTGGAAAATGGTGAGCTGTCTAATGAATACAATCTTGGAGATGATGTCATTGAAATTCCTCCAGACATGCTTTGCACTGGCTCTATAGTAACCGACATCTTTGGATACAATATTTGCATTGATGTTAATAACAACGAAAGCATAAATACTGCTGCATCACATGCCATACTATGTCCAAAAAATGATGACGTTGATTATTTGAACTCTAAAGTCATGGATCGACTGAGTGGCGACTATACTGTATGTACCAGTGATGAGTCTATCGATGCTGATGAAACTGAGGAATGTGAAAACTACCCAGTGGAATTTTTAAACTCACTGACACCATCAGGAATGTCATCACATCGGCTACAACTTAAAATTGGCACTATTGTCATGCTATTACGCAACCTAAACACCAAGAAATGTCTCTGCAATGGTACTCGGCTGATTGTCACTGCCTTACTTGCCAACATCATACAGGCTAAAGACATTACTGGCTCAGCAGAAGGAAATATTGTATTCATTCCACGCATCAATTTGTGTCCTTCAGAGACTGGGTTACCTTTTAAGTTAAGACGTCGACAGTTTCATGTAAAGCCGGCATTTGCAATGACAAATCACAAGGGCAGACGCTCATTCGAGTTGACATTTTTCTACCTGAGCCTGCATTTGCCCATGGTCAATTATATGTTGCATTCTCAAGAGTAAAGCAACGCTGTAAAGTTAGGGTCAAAGTGGTGGATACACCACTTCAAGGAAAATTACTCTCTAATAGTCCCAAAGTATTTACTAGAAATATTGTTTCCAAAAATGTTTTACTTTAAAATAATTTAACTTCTTCGCTAATGGACTTATAGATAGATATATCATATATCATTAATACCTGTATTTAACATTGATATAGATAATATTATACATAGTGTAATACATAGAGATTTGATAAGCTGATAGATACATTAGACATAAATAGTCTGTTTCATAGATATGTCAGATAAACATATACATAAATAGAAACAAACATAGGTATATAGATGCAAAAAAACCCAAAACATTAAAAAAATAGATTAGAGCCACAGATATATAGATTTCAACTACATACATAGCAAAGAGCTATATAACATAGGTTATAATTATAATATTAATGTAATTCTTTTATACAGTACTATTAATTAAATAGCACTTTACATACATCAGTAATGCTGTCCCTCTTGAGGGTCACTATCTAAATGTCCTATCTACATAAATACATAGGTGTGATACATTTACACATATTTCTAAATCTAAGATTAACACACATTTAGTATAAGAGGGGAGATGTGTATCATCCAAATACTTTTATATGGTGATATGAACCCGGATGTTAAGGTCCAGCAGCATAGCTGCTGAGAAATACTATTTTCTTTTACAACAGGGATGGGGTTTTGTGAACAGCTAAAGAGATGGGCGTGATGGCTGTTCACCACATGTCCATCTCAAGATGTGCTGCTCTTACTGTCACACAAAATATCCTCAACATCACATCACTATCCTCCCGATGCGATAGCATCAGGCATTAATCTAGTTTTATATAAAAACCCATGAATCCATGTGAAATATTTAATCCTGTTTTGAATGTGTCAAAGGTCGTTATCAATTTGTATTCCCAAATTTTTCTCTCTTTATGAGATTTGAAGTTGATTTTCAAAATGAGCAGCTTTTGATCGGTTACACTGTGGTCAGGGCTGGAAAAATGCTTTGCTACAGGTAGATCCATACGCTTTTCTTTTATTGTGTGGCGATGAGAATTCATTCTTGTTCTGAATTTTTGTCCGGTCTCCCCTACGTACATGCCACCTGTTGGACATTTGGTACATATAATTAAATGCATCACATTGCTTGTGGTGCAACTGAAGTTACCTGGGATCTTGTAATCCTGATCTGTCCCAGGAATCTTTATCTTGTCTCTTTTCATTATAGATAAAGGTTTTGCACTTGTTCTTGTTGCAGGGAAAGGTTCCTGTTGCTGTTGGAGATGACAGGGCACTTCTGACAATGATGTTTTTTAGATTCGGAGGTTGTCTAAAACACAAGAGTGAGAGATCTGGAAATATTGATTTTAGTGGGGCATCTTTTTGTAGGAGTGGTTGCAATTTCCGTGCAGCTCCTCTTAGCACCTCCAGACTTAGATTGTCGGGTGTCATTATAGATGGACAGGCTTTGCACCTGTTCTGGTTGCAGGGAAAGGTTCCTGCTTCTGTTGGAGAGGACAGGGCGCTTCTGACAATGTTTTTTTAGATTCGAAAGTTGTCTAAAACACACTGAAGAAATGTGTACAATTGGACTGTGACATTCTTCCTTTCTAAATGCAAGAAGGAGAATCTGATTTCCAAAGGAGTCTAGATTACAAATCCACTTCATACCTATAACACTCATTATGCACGAAACCTTTGCCACCGAACCTCAGAGACTAAGGAACCACCTTTTACATGTCTTCTTCAGCATCAAAAGTAACATCCAGAGGGAATTGGAAACACGGAGGAACACACTCACAGAAGCCATTGAACAGAAATTACAACAATTTTACCATAAATTACAAACTCGTCTGATTCATAACAAGGAAAAGAAATTACACAGACTGCGCATCAATTCAGGACTCAATACAAACAAAACAACGACAAATCCTGACAACTTGGACAACTAATACTGTCAGAAAGCATCTGATTGTGTCACCAACCTTTTAGATTACAACCCCAACAAAGTGGAACTTGCTGTACTTTCTAGGGGACTCTCATATTGTCCTACTAAAGCTCTGGATAAAATAGAACTGTGCAGCGACATGGAGGATTACTTCAGGAGACTATGCCTTTGTGAACTTTACAGTGACAAAGAGGACTCCGAACCCAACTGCGCCAAATGAAGAGGGATCCTGACAACCAAGAAGAGGTGAGACTGGACACCAGAATCTAATCGTAACTCCCATTGGGAAAAATATATAGACACTTTCAGACATTTGGTAAAATCCACTATTTTAGATGCACACAACACTCAACTATCCAACATCAATGCCCAGGAGAGAAGGGCTATACGGTCCTTGAAAACCAACAAACAAATCATTGTTAAACCTGCAGACAAGGGTGGTACAATAGTCATGATGAACAAATCTGACTACCTGAAGGAAGCAAACAGACAACAGACAGACATTCGCTACTACAAGAAATTGCAGTCTGACCCCACACAGGACTATCACAAGGAATTAAACAGGCTGGTTTCTTGTCTACTTATATCCTTAAGAGCTGATAACCTAATACCAGAAAGTCCAAGAACAGGCACATTCTACATACTTCCCGAAATTCACAAATCAGGAAATCCAGGGAGACCAATCATTTCATGTGTGGGCACACTCACCGAACAAATTTCTGGGTGGGTAGTGGGTGTTCTCAAACTCCTGGTAAAAGAGACACCAAGCTACATTAGGGACAAAGCGGACCTATTGAATAAACTGTCAGCAATAGGTCCTCTACCAGAAGGAACCATCTTCGCCACCATGGATGTGGAATCTCTGTACAGCAACATCCCACACCAGGATGGATTAAATGTCCTCAAAACCTTCCTGGAAAACACAGGGATTGATGCTGACTCTGTGGTGAAGCTTACAAAAATCATCCTCATGCACAACTACTTTACATTTGATGACAATATATATTTACAAGATACTGGCACAGGTATGGGAAGCAAAATGGCACCACAATATGCAAATCTTTTCATGACCAAGCTTGAAGGTGACTTTTTACCCTCTTTCTCTATCAGGCCTCTGGCCTATTACCGTTATATCGATGACATTTTAATCATCTGGACAGAGTCGGAGCAACAGCTGAAGACGTTCCATGAACACTTTAATCAGTTTCATCCCACCATCAACTTAACACTCAACTACTCCTACACTGAAATCAGCTTTCTGGACACCATCATTAAGCTACAGAACAATGAAATAGAGACATCACTGTACCAGAAGCCGATTGACTGTCCAACATATCTTCAATGGGACAGTTTTCATCCAAAACACATAAAAAACTCTATTGTGTATAGCCAGGCCATCAGATACAATCGGATATGTTCCAACCCTACAGATAGAGATAATCACCTTGAGGACCTCAGAAAGACCTTTTTGAACCAGGGCTACCATCCAAGAGCAATCGAGAACCAGATTACAAAAGCCACCAGAACATCAAAAAATCATCTCCTACATTACAAAACTAGAGAAGAAAACAACAGAGTTCCTCTCGTAGTTACCTACAATCCGAATCTGGAGGTGCTAAGAGGAGCCGCACGGAAACTGCAACCACTCCTACAAAAAGATGCCCAACTAAAATCAATATTTCCGGATCCCCCACTGTTGTGTTTTAGACAACCTCCGAATCTAAAAAACATCATTGTCAGAAGTGCCCTGTCCTCTCCAACAGCTACAGGAACCTTTCCCTGTAACCAGAACAGGTGCAAAACCTCCATCTATAATGACAATGGACAAGATAAAGATTCCTGGACTACCTGAGGAAGACAGTAGAGTCTGTGGAAACTCGTCGTGGCCACACAAGGGTCCAATAAAGATCTGTTTTATAATCCATATTTGTGCTGGATCCGTCTTAGCACTCTACAAAGCCGATCAATTTCTTTCCTATTGTAAGATAAGGATTCCTGGCACAGATCAGGGCTCCAAGATCCCAGGTAACTTCAGTTTGCATCACAGGCAATGTGGTGTATTTAATTATATGTACCAAATGTCCAACAGGTGGCATGTATATAGGGGAGACCGGACAAAAATTCTGAACAAGAATGAATTCTCATCACCACTCAATAAAAGAAAAGCACATGGACCTTCCTGTAGCAAAGCAATTATCGAGCCCTGACCACAGTGAAACCGATATGGGACTGCTCATTTTAAGAAGCAACTTCAAATCACAGAGAGAGAGAAGAATTTGGGAATACAAATTGATAATGACCTTTGCCACATTCAAAACAGGATTAAATGTTTCACATGGATTCAACCGTTTTTATATAAAATGAAAGGGCATTTGGGACATCACATCTCCAACAGACTCAAGACAGAGGACAATGAAATTTTGACACTTCTTATGTGAACTCTCTCGCTTCGATTTATTGCTTTCTACAACTCACTGAGGAATCTTCAGGTCTCCACAGGCCACTAACCATATAACAATAATACAATCTGTTCATCTTGTCTTAGAATTTTGACTTTACCTCCCAGCTCAGCTCTCCCCCTCCCTAGCCTGACTCTGCTTTATGTCACCTGTCGTATTTACTACAACATCTAACCCTGCTTATGTATATATTGTGTGTCTTCAGAATTTGTGTCATTATCAGCCTGACGAAGGGGCCATAGTGTCCCGAAAGCTTGCTTTGTTTACGATCTTTTCAGTTCGTCATTAAAAGGTTTCAACCACTGAGGACTCTCAGATTCCAATATTTTTTTAGGGAAATATATACAGTTGAAACCAGAAGTTTACATCCACTATATAAAAAGACAAGTGTGTTTTTCTCACTATCTGACGAAATCAGAATAATCCTTTCCCGTTTTAGGTCAATTAGGATTATCATAAATATTAATATTTGTCAAATGCCTGAATAATGAGATAGAGAGAGAGAATGTTTAAAGGCATGTTTATTACTTTCTGCAAAGTCAGAGGTTTACAAACATTCAAATTCCTTGCATTTAAACAATTTGGGACAGCCCATATGATGATGTCATGTGCTTGGTAGCTTTTGATGGGTTTATTGGCAACATCTGAGTTAATTAGAGACACACCTGTGGATGTATTTTAATGCACATCTCAAACATTCTTCTTATTTGTGTTGCATCATGGGAAAGTCTAAAGAAATCCACCATGATATCAGGAAGAGAATGGTAGTCTGGTTCATCCTTCGGTGCAATTTCCAGTTAACTGAACGTACCTCGTTCATTTGTACAAATAATTCTATGCAAGTACAAACAAGATGGGAATGTCCAGCCATCATACCGCTCAGGATGGAGACAGGTTCTGTGTCCCAGATATGAACGTGCTTTGGTTCGACATGTACATATCAACCCAAGGACAAAAGCAAAAGACCGTGTGAAGATGATGGCCGAAGCTGGTAAGATTATGTCATTATCCACAGTGAAACTAGTACTGTATCAACATGGGCTGAAAGGCCTCTCTGCCAGGAAGAAGCCACTACTCCAAAAGAAACTAAACAAAGACAGATTATTGTTTGCAAATGCACACAGGAACAAAGAGCTACATTTTTGGAGACATGTCCTGTGGTCTGACAATATTAAAATAGAACTGTTTGGCCATAATGACCATCGTTATGTTTGGAGGAAAAGGAGGGAAGCTTGGAAGCCTGAGAACACCATCCCAACTGTGAAACACGGGGGTGACAGATCCAGTTTTTTGGGTTGTTTTTCTGCAGGAGGGACTGGTGAATTTCACAAAATAGATGGCATCATGAGGAAAGAAGATTATGTGGCAATACAGAAGCAACATCTCAAGACATCAGCCAAGAAGTTAAAGCTTGGGCAGAAATGGGTCTTTCAAATGGACAATGACCTAAAGCATCCTGCCAAACTGGTTGCAAAGTGGCTAAAGGATAACAAAGTCAATGTTTTGGAGCGGCCATCACAAAGCCCTGATCTCAATCCTACTTATGGGCAAAGCTGAAAAGCCTGTGAGCAAGAAGTCCTACATACATGGCTCAGTAACACCAGATCTGTCAGGAGGAATGGGCCCAAATTCATACCAACTATTTTGAGAAGATTGTGGAAGGATCCACAACATGAGAGCCAAGTCATACAGTTTAAGGGCAATGGTACCAATTATTAATAAAATGTAAGTAAACTTGTGACTTTGCAGAAAGTAATAAAAATGCCTTAAAACATTATATCTCTCATTATTCCTGCATTTGCAAATATTAATAACTAGATGGGGGCCCAGCAGTGACATCACGATTGGAAAGGGCTCTGTATTCCTGAGGGAGGCATCTGTCTCTCCCCTGTCTGCTCTCTCTACCCTCTCTGTGCTGTCTCTCTCCCCATGTGCTGTCTTCTCCTCGCTGTAATTTCTCCTTTGACCTGTCTTCCCCCTGTGCATTGTTTCTCTCCTCCCGTGCGCTCTTCCCCCTGTGTGCTGTCTCTCTCCCCCCTGTGCTGTCTTCTCCCATCGTGTACTCTCTCCTTTGAGCTTTCTCCGCCCTGTGTGCTCTCTCTTTCTTCCCTGTGCGCTCACCCTCTTTGTGCTCAATCTGTCCCATGTGTGCTCTCTCTTCCCCCTATGAGCTCTCTCTGTTCCCCTGCATACTGTTTCTGGCCCCCTGTGTGCAAACCCGTTTCCCTGTGCACTCTCCCTGCCCCTCTGTGCATATTGCCCCTGTGCTTTGTCTCTACCTCTTGTACTTTCTCCCCCCTGTGGTGTCCAAAGATGGTGGCGGCGTGAGTAGGTGCACATATGCGCACCAGGCCATGCCACTGCCATTTTTGTATACCCAGGTGTCCAAAGATGCTGGCTGCTTGAATAAGTATGCATGCATGCTGGCTATACGTATATGTACTTACTGAGATGGTGATGTGTCAGTGGTGCTGGCTGTAGAGGATGGCGGCTACAGTTTCAGGTGGCGGTCTCGGGCGGCTACGGCACCGATGGTTGTACTGCACAATATGCCAATAGTGCCAGTGGGCGCTATATTAGCACACCCATCACTTGAGTGTGCAAATTTGGCAGAGGTGTGTGACAGCAGAATATCTGGATACATGAATTATGTAACTATCACCCTGTATGGTCTCTCTGCCCCCCTGTGCGCAGTGCCAGGCCCCCTGTACACTGTCTGTGGTCCCATGTGTTCTGTCTCTGCCCCCTGTGTGCTCTCTCTGTCCTCGTGTGCTCTCTCTGTCCCCCGATGTGCTCTCTGTGTCCCCCTGTGCACTCTCTGTCCCCCTGTGCACTCTCTCTGTCTCCCGATGTGCTCTCTTTGCCTTCTTGTGTGCTCTCTCTTCCCCTCCTCCCGTGTGCTCTGTCTGCCCCCCTGTGCGCTCTCTCTGTGCAATATGGTGTGTCACACCACCGCCACCTTTGGGCACCCAGGTGTCCAAAGTTGATGGTCTCCTGAGTAAGTGGCATTTGCACATACTCAGGAGGCAGTGTATGCGGCGATGACTGCGGGTGGCTATGTGTGGCAGCAGTTCCTGGCGTGGTTTCAGGCGTCGGCGGTTTCGGATGTCGGCAGTTGCGGGCGTCTGCGGCACCGCTGGTGGCATTGCGCAATGTGCCAGTTGGCATCTTACATGCACACCCGCCATTTGGGTGTGCAGAGATGACTGCTGTCGGGAGTGATGGGTGGACACCATGACGCCTTAAATTCATGAGAGACACAACAGGATGTTTGTTAGTTTATTCTGGTAATCCTAATTGACCTAAAACAGTAAAGGTTTATTCTGATTTCATGTCGGATAGTGAGAAAAACATGCAGATGTGTCTTTTTACATAGTGTATGGAAACTTCTGGTTTCAACTGTATATACAATACATACTCCAATACATGGTCTATACTGTGTAATGTTTGTGGATCCAGCATGTGTCAGGTATATGATATCCCCCATGACACCCCAGTAGTGAAAGCCTGAGTTGTGTATTATTACACTGCTGTATGTTTATGTTACAGGAGATGAAACAATGCGTAAATGATGGTGCGGAGACAGCGTTACTGTACAGTCTATTATAAAAGAGCTGACGGTGCAGCAGGGTGTGTCATTGGTGCAGCCTATCACAAGGATATAAATTATCTCTGCTGTAGCATCAGTAGCTTCAGTTCATGAGAATGTGAAGCATGTGACATAACAACTTTGATTCCACCATTTTGATGAATTAAAGGGATTTTCCAAATCTTAAAAAAAAAAAAATTCAACCCATTTCCTTACTGATCCAGCGTGAACACTCCGGCTGATCTTGTCAATTAAAGCCCTACTCAAGTGTTTTTTTATTGCACCATTGTAGTGGAGCCTTAAATCTAAATCCGCTGACCCCTGTGTGATACTCGCCTTCCGTGGCCTTCATCTTTTTCCAGGTTCAGTGTTTCATGGAGCGCCCTGGAGGTCATAACTCAATACAAGTCTATGAGAGCCTAGTTCTGACTTCCTTCTGGCTCTAATAGACTTGTATTGCGAAGTTGTGATGGTACTTTTGACTTCTGGACATTTAGAAGTTACAGGCACAAGATGGCACAGCTGTACCGGAGCGGCATCGGTAAGAGGTAAAGACACCAGTAGGTGAGTCAATGACAGAGGGCAGGGGGCTTACATTTAAAACACCACTCAAGCACAGGAAAAAAAGTAATCTTCAACTATAATAGAACTTAGATCCAAAGCTCGACATAAACTAAATACCCACTAATAGACTAATATGAAAAAAAGGACTTTATTCAGCTCATATGGTGTAGTGACATTTCGAAGGAAACCAACCTTTTCCACCAAATGCATGCATGCTAATTTCTATAGAGTTAGAAGAAAAAAGGTTTAGTACAGTGTTAGCCAGTTGAAAAAATGTTGATTGCTCTCAGTGGGAGAAACAAGATAATAATGTTGTAGTTGTGATATCTTTTAATGGCTAACAACAATAAAATAAGTAATTTTACAAGGCGAGCTTTGGAGACGTCTCAGGTCTCTTCATCAGGCTGGTATGACAAGATATTCAAAGAAACACACGTATATACATGCACAACCAGAGCAGATGCAAGGTATAATAAATGGACATTTAACTAAATAAACAAAACAGAGCCTGGAGAGGATCCTCAATCAACCAGGCTTACTGATGTCAAAGTTTTTATGACCCTAATTTATATGTACACCGGGTATCTTCAGACTTCAGTGTCCCTGAAAAACATTCTTCAGTTGTTATAATGAACCATAAATCTGTCAGATAGGTTTAGCCCTTTTGGATGCAGTCAAAAGTTCTAATGAACTTGGATTCACAGACCCTTCAATGTTTCTGGGAATTGAAATTGCCTCTCAAAATTGCAACTTTTATATTTACAATGTTATGTCCTTGACCAGAAAAATGTTTGGCTACTGGTAAATGGATTTTATTGTCTGTTATTGTGTGACGATGAGACCTCATCCTTGCTTTTAGCAGTTGTCCTGTCTTCCCAACATAAAAAGCCCCTACTGGGCATATAGTGCACATAACTAAATACACAACATTGAAAGAGGAGCATGTGAATGTCACAGGAATCTTATAATCCTGCTGTGTGTTGGGGATCTGTATCCTGTATCTGGTCTCTAAGTGAGCACAAGTCTTGAAGCTCTTCACATTGCATGGATAAGTTCCTCTTGATATATCTGAGGGCATCGAAATTCAGACCATGATGTATCTTTAAGCATATCTGTAGCATGTAGCATGATGTATCTGTAGCATAGCAAGGGAGGGTCTTTGAATATTATTTTTAGTTGGTCATCCTTGTGTAGGATATGGTGAAGTTTCCTCGCAGTTTTCCTTAGTACCTCAAGATTTGCCGCAAGCCCCATAAAGAATGCATGGGGCTTGCCACAAATGTACCGCAAGTGCGGCCATTAGGTGGCAGATGCGATTTTTCTGTCCAGATCGGCCAGATCTGGACACAAACGCTGATGTGAAAGGGGCCTTAAATTGGTATCAGGAAATAAAAGGGTATCTCTGGGGAGATAAATCTTTTTAGTTCAGTTCTTGCCCTCCTACATGATGAAACAGAGCCATACATTGCAGTTCTAGGATCTATATTTTGCTTATAAATCAAGAAAATCATACCTGCTCTTTGGCTTTGACCACCCCTCAGGGGTCTGAGAATTTCAGCTTCATGCATGGATGCTGGGAGCTGCAGGATTATCCTACATTACAGCCCCCTCACACTTCTGTATGGGTGTAGAATGTTGGCATGTATAATTAACAATGAGTTCACATTAAATATGTTGTACAAAGTTCTGCAATGACATCGTCTGGCCACCAGAAGCTAAGTAAAGAAAGAGACAGGGATTTTGTGAAAAGACCCAGGAATCTGAGGGAGAAGGAGCTAAGAGGGCTGAGGAAGAAGAAGCAGAAGCCATCACTGTGTGACTCATGGTCCTGGGATCCCACCGTGTCCAAGGAGAGAGAGGACGTACCTGGTTCCTGTGACGTGTGGAGCGCCCGGGGACTTGTGCTGTCAGTGTGCCCAATGAAGAACTGCTCGTTGTGAGAAACAGAGTGTGACCGGTCATGGTACAGATAGATAGGGAGAGGTTGACAGTGATTGCAAAAGCTGCAGAGAATTTTCTTGTGTGTAACCCTGCTGGTGAACTGACTAGTCGTAGTTTAGAAACTGTGAAAGATCTTGCATAACGAGACTTTGAACAAGTGTATTATACAGAGGAGTCCTATTGTGGATTACAAAGGAGAACTGAGTACGACCTCAATTCCTGTTGCACTAGGCTGTGCTGAAAAGCCTGGTGAAAGAAAACAACCGAAACTACCCTGTGGTGGGAGATTAAAGTTAAATAAAAGATTGTTAAGTGTGTGTCTGTGTGTTATTTCAGTTTTAAGAGGTATCATTTTGCTCCTGCAGGAGAATTGAACACTGTGTAAATAACTTGTGATAACTAGAATTCGTTATAAAGGGGAATATGAGGGTACCCGGAACATATTGTAAATAGCATGGGAGGAGGTTGTAGGATTAAATGCCTGAGGGAAAGATGTGCTGCGATCGTGGTAAAATCCTGGGTAGGCCCCGTACTGAGTAAGGGCAGGGTGGCATAGTTCTGTAGTTTGGGGGTAGTTGTGTCCCTCACTGCGAAACTGGCCCTTGAGTTCCTTGGGCTACATAAGTTGTATTGTGTTGTCAGGCTATTGAGGCCCATAGTTTGTGGAGAGTGCAACCCAGTCATTTGCTTTACAAGTTTCCATAAAAGACTGAGTTTACCACTATACTGAGTCAGCGTCATTCATAGCAGAGCCGTATCTTCTAGATTCAAACGACTGGCATCCCAGTTGTTACATGGGCAGTACTGTAAAGAAAACAGACATGTAATCTGCACCCAAGAACACTACAACTAAACACAGCATGAATGCTGATGATGCACCTCCAGGCTATGGGGTCCTCGGGAACCAAGCCGGTGCTGTCTCTGGGGATCACGGTAGTCGTGACCTGATCCCGTGGCCTGGGATTAGTCCAAAAAGAGGAATTTACAGGGGATTGTCGTGATGCCACCCGGGGTATGTGGTTAGTAGAACCACTGCTGCCGTATTCCTGCTGGGGACAGTGACTTGAGGCAGCGTGGATGGTAAGCCCTCCTCGGGTAGGGCTGAGGGTCCCCAGGGCAGGAGTAGTTGGGATGGATGGGTTTGATGAGGGATTCTACACAGTGCAGTTCACTTACTTTGCTGCTGCAGCTTCTTGCAGCCAGTGTGCAGGGGAGGCAGGGATGCAGCTCCTCATGTGGAGGTCTCTTCTGTGGTGCTGGGAAGAAAGCATTCTCCGGCTCTGCAGGTGGGATTCAGTTGTTAGGCACGGATTAGAAGATGCAAATAAGGCACACGGACTCCTGATAGTCGTTCTCAGTCCGTTTACTGGAGTATAAGTAGTTGTTACAAGCTGTCCCTGGAGTAGGAGAGCAGTTCGGGGTAATTCTCACCCTGCCAGATCGTATTGGCTTCCTCACTGTACTGGTTTAATGGCCCTGTAGTTGCTTCAGCTAAGCTGCCGGCCCTGTCTCTGTCTGCGTTGGCCAGTCTGACAGGCAACTCGAGTCCTTCACTTTCCTGCCCTCACCTGGGGAGTCAGCGTTTCTGGATTCTATGCGTTGCTGCGTCCCTGGCACTGGGTAGCTGGAGATTCTGGAGTTCCCCACTTTCCGGTGTTGACTGCCAGTATGTCTGAACCTGCACAGTGTCGGACTCCAGTGTCCGTTCTTCTGATGTTCCTCTGTGGGGGGAGGGGAAGCAAGGTGATGCAGCCTCCCGGTAGGACCCTAGCTTTAGGTCTGGTGTTCATTTTGGAACTCTGAGATAGGCTTGGCACGGCTCTTTTACATTCAGGTCGTCTGCACTGTTCTCGCTGACACTGAACTGTGCTCTTCACAGCTCTCCTGGGGACTGAACTGAGCTTGTTGCTCCTCAGACCAGAATATATAGGTGAGCTCACCCTGAAGCCGGGCTTGGTCTCCCTCTTCTGGCTGGGAGATGTTGGTGTTGTTTGTGTATTGCCTGAGTGGAATACCCCTTACTGCTCTCTGGTGACACCTAGTAATGGTGACACTGTGGCACTGTGACTCTGAGGTGCCACACTGAGAAGAATGCAAAAGTAAAAATGCAAGAGTTGACATACTGCAAATCTGAAAAATGCTTTGTAGGTTTATGTCTGCAAGGAAAAAATCCATATCCATAGTCCTACAGTTTCAGGGGCAGGAATCTATAAATTGCTATGGAAGAGGAGAGATCATGCCAGTGATGAATCAATGCAGAGCTCTGCCTCTATTCCCAGCCTCATACATGACAGTACACAGTACAAGAAGAAGAGCACAGCGTGTATTTATATCTGCTTGGTGACATTATTACTATTTCAAGCCAGAACACCCCTGTTCATACATGAGCACCTGTTGATCCCATAGAACACCTGTGGAGAGATCTAAAAATGGCAGTTTGGAGAAGGCACCCTTCAAATATCAGGGACCTGGAGCAGTTTGCCAAAGAAGAATGGTCTACAATTCCAGCAGAGCATTGTAAGAAACTCATTGATGGTTACCGGAAGCGGCTGATCGCAGTTATTTTGGCTAAAGGTTGTACAACCAAGTATTAGGCTGAGGGTGCCAATACTTTTGTCTGGCCCATTTTTGGAGTTTTGTGTGAAATGATCAATGTTTTGCTTTTTGCTTTATTCGCTTTTGTGTTTTTTCATTGAAGACAAATTAAATGAAGATAATAACACCAAAGAATTTGTGATTGCAATCATTTTCAGGAAGAAACTGAGTATTATCTGACAGAATTGCAGGGGTGTCAATACTTTTGGCTACAACTGTATATCAGGGGCAGGATTCTAGCGTGACCAAAGGGGCCAGCGGCCATGCCCCCTCTCGATACAGAAGTAAGAGGGGGCTGGAATATGGATTGATCCTGCATCCACGCCCCCAACACACTTCCTCTTCTCTCCAACATAATGAGGCTTACATTCTTGGACCCCTGAGGAGGGGTCAGAGCAGAATAGCAGGTATGATTTTATTGATTTATAAGCAATCTATAGCTCCTAGAACTGCAGTGTACAGCTCTGCTTCATTATGTAGCAGGGCAGGGACTGTACTAAAAAGTTTTCTCTCCCTGCAGTTCCCCTTTAAACACAGCCTTGAAGATTGGATACAAGTGTGACGCGTCTGGATTCAACCCCTTGAGTCTGTGGTCGGCTTCTCGATCGGCCGAACCGCAGTACATACACCTTTTCTCCGGGTTTTTAGTTTCTTTTATCCTTGCTTTAGTCTTATTGGAGTAACAGATGTCTTAATTTACTCATTTGTCTGTCCAGTTGTCTGTGCAGATTTAAATACCTTCCCCGTGCTGGTGTTTCCTGCTGGTGACATTCTCATTTGGATGTTCAGTCATACTGCGGTCAGCTAGGGTACATATATCTGCGATTTATGTTCTTTACTCTGCACCTATCTTCTATTTGTTATTATGAAGTAGGCAACATATACTGTAGCAGTATATATATTTTCATATATTTTCTTGTTTGTTTTACTCACTCTGGGATCACTTTCTATCTCAGCACTCCTTCTGTAGGTTAATTGCACTTTGCTTTGCCCTCCGGTTCTTTAGGAGCAACGTGAAGTGCTTATGGCCGATTAGGCAGAATAGGTCCAACCTGCTATCATTTAGTCATGTGAATTGCTACTTGACCTTAACAACATGGACATTGGCCTCTAAAGCTATTGCCAATAATTAATCCTCATTACTTATCATAATTGCCAGTAATTTCAATGGGAGTTTCTAAAAAAGTATCTAGACAAATCTGATTCATTTCAAACCCCCAGTAGAAGTGATTGGAAAGACATTCAAGGAATTTGAGAACCCCCCATTCTTGAGATGTTGGTGCCTGAGATAGAACCCTTATTGATTAGACATTTATGGAATACTGTCTGGATATTCCCTAATTGTGAAAAATTTCAGCAATCTACTAACACCCCTTAAGGGTAATGTTCACTTTTTACAGTTTTTTATTCAATTTTCCATTTCACCATAAAAAAATCAGTAATCTTGCAAGGATCACACTAGCACTAGGCCAACTACTACACCCATATTTCTTGATCTATACAGAAGACGTTTCAGCAGATTCATCATCAGACAGGAATGCAATGAAATACAAAACCTGTATATATCGCAAATAACACAGGATCCACCATTCACAATAGGTGATGTCACAGCTCACCTCCTCCTGTACAATGACTGATAGCACCTCTATATACAGAAGATAATACAGGATCCACCATTCACAATAGGTGATATCACAGCTCACCTCCTCCTGTAAAATGACTAATAACACCTCAATATACAGTAGATAACACAGGATCCACCATTCACAATAGGTGATGTCACGTCACAGCTCACCTCCTCCTGTACAATGACTAATAACACCTCTTTATACAGTAAATAACACAGGATCCACCATTCACAATAGGAGATATCACAGCTCACCTCTCCCCCTCCTGTACAATGACTGATAACGCCTCTATATACAGTAGATAACACAAGATCCACCATTCACAATTGGTGTTGTCACAGCACACCTCCTCGTGTTCAATGACTGATAAGACCTCTATATACAGTAGATAAAACAGGATCCACCATTCACAATAGGTGATATCACAGCTTACCTCCTCCTGTAAAATGACTGATAACACCTCTATATACAGTAGATAACACAGGATCCACCATTCACAATAGGTGATATCACAGCTCACCTCCTCCTCCAGTACAATGACTGATAACACCTCTATATACAATAGATAACACAGGAGGCACCATTCCCAATAGGTGATGTCACAGCTCACCTCCTCCTCCTGTACAATGACTGATAACACCTCTATATACAGTAGATAACACAGGATCCACCATTCACAATAGGTGATGTCACAGCTCACCTCCTCCTGTACAATGACTGATAACATCTCTATATACAGTAGATAACACAGGATCCACCATTCACAATAGATGATATCACAGCTCGCCTCCTCCTGTACAATGACTGATAACACCTCTATATACAGTAGATACCACATGATCCACCATTCACAATAGGTGATATCACAGCTCACCTCCTCCTCCAGTACAATGACTGATAACACCTCTATATACAGTAGATAACACAGGATCCACCATTCACAATAGGTGATATCACAGCTCACCTCCTCCAGTGCAATGACTGATAACACCTCTATATACAGTAGATAACACAGGATCCACCATTCACAATAGATGATATCACAGCTCGCCTCCTCCTCCTGTACAATGACTGATAACACCTCTATATACAGTAGATACCACAGGATCCACCATTCACAATAGGTGATATCACAGCTCACCTCCTCCTCCAGTACAATGACTGATAACACCTCTATATACAGTAGATAACACAGGATCCACCATTCACAATAGGTGATATCACAGCTCACCTCCTCTTGTACAATGACTGATAACACCTCTATATACAGTAGATAACACAGGATCCACCATTCACAATAGGGGATATCACAGCTCACCTCCTCCAATGACTGATAACACCTCTATATACAGTAGATAACACTGGAGCCACCATTCACAATAGATGATGTCACAGCTCACCTCCTCCTGTACAATGACTGATAACACCTCTATATACAGTAGATAACACAGGATCCACCATTCACAATAGGTGATATCACAGCTCACCTCCTCCTCCTATACAATGACTGATAACACATCTATATACAGTAGATAACACAGGATCCACCATTCACAATAGGTGATATCACAGCTCACCTCCTCCTGTACAATGACTGATAATACCTCTATATACAGTAGATAACACAGGATCCACCATTCACAATAGGTGATATCACAGCTCACCTCCTCCTCCTATACAATGACTGATAACACCTCTATATACAGTAGATAACACATGATCCACCATTCAGAATAGATGATGTCACAGTTTACCTCCTCCTCCCTTCACACTGAGTTTAACCCAGATTAGAATATACAAACAAATAGTTTTTGAGTCATTCTATTGTTCATTTGAAGAACAGGAAGTAGGGGTTAAATGCAAAGAATAACATCTCATTAAATTTAAATACATTTTAAAATATTATGAGTCTTTTAATGTGAGAATTCAAAACCTTGTTATACAGTGGTGTGAAAAACTGTTGGCCCCCTTACTGATTTCTTATTCTTTTGCATGATTGTCACACTTAATGTATTAGCTCACCAAACAAATATATATATGAAGCAAAGATAACACAAGTAATCACAAAATGCAGTTTATAAATGAAGGCCTTTATTATTAAGGGAAAAAGAAATCCAAACCTACAGGGCCCTGTGTGAAAAGTGATTACCCCCAAACCTAATAACTGGTTGGGTCCTTAGCAGCAACAACGACAATCAATCGTTTGTGATAACTGACGATAAGTCTTTACAACCTTCTGGAGAATTTCTGGCCCTCATCTTTGTAGAATAGTTGTAATTCAGCCACATTGGAGGGTTTCTGAGCATGAACCACCTTTTTAAGGTTCCGGACACAGCATCTCAATCAGATTAAGGTCAGGACCTCGACTCGACCCCCTCAAAAGTCTTCATTTTGTTTTTCTTCATCCATTCAGAGGTGATTTGCTGGTGTGTTTTGGATAATTGTCCTGCTGCATGACCCAAGTGCTCTTCAGCTTGAGGTCATGAACAGATGGCCGGACATTCTCCATCAGGATTTATTGATAGCCGGCAGAATTCATGGATCTATTTAGCACAGCAAGACTTCCAGGACCTTAAGCAGCATATTAGCTACCACCACCATACTTTAGTGTTGGTATGATGTTCCTTTTCTGAAATACTGTGTTACTTCTACAGCGGATGTAATGGGACATACACCTTCCAAAAAGTTCAACTTTGTCTCCTCCATTTACAGAATATTCTCACAAAAGTCTTCGGCATCATCAAGATGTTTTCTGGCAAAACTGAGCTGAGCTTTTATGCTTTTTTTTGCTCAGCAGAGGGTTTTGTCTGGGATCTCTACCATGCGGCAATTTTTGCCCAGTCTCTTTCTTATGGAGTCATGAACACTAACCTTAATAGAGCTTTAGATATTGCTCTGGGGTCTTTTGTGACCTCTTGGATGAGTCTTCGCTGTGCTTTTGGGGTAATGCTGGTCAGTCGGGCACTCCTTGGAAGGTTCACTGATGTTCCATGTTTTCTCCATTTGTGAATAATAGCTCTCACTATGGTTCTCTGGAGTCGCAAAGCTTTAGAAATGGCTTCATAACCTTTTCCAGACAGATAGCTCTCAATTACTTTGTTTCTCATTTGTTCCTTAATTTCGTTGATCGCGACATGATGTCATGATATTTTGAGGATCTTTTGGTCTTCTTCACTTTGTCAGTCAGATCCTATTTCAGTGATTTCTAGATTGAGAACAGGTGTGGCAGTAATCAGTACTGGGTGTGGCTAGAGAAATTGAACTCAGCTTCCCAGTGATGTGATAAGCCACAGTTCATTTATATTCTAAGGGAGAGTGGGGGTGAATCACTTTTTCACACAGGGCCCTGTAGGTTTGGATTTCTTTTTCCCTTATTAATAAAGAACCTTCATTTATTAACTGCATTTTGGTGTTACTTGTGTTAGCTTTGTCTAATATTTACATTTGTTTGGTGCTCTCAAACATTTAAGTGTGAGAAACATGCAAAAGAGTAAGAAAACAGGAAGGAGACAAACATTTTTTCCACACCACTGTATAATAGTCACCATGAGTAATGGTAGTAATAAGTCATTTATCCTACTCTCTGAGTGGCATAAATAAAATAAATAAAAAATAATAGCAAAATTCATGTCTACCAAAAAATAAGAAAATACAAAAGATGTATATTTCCTACAATTCTAAAAAAAAATAAAAACTATAGGTTTTTCCATGAAAAACAAGCTCTCGCACAGCCCCATCAAAGGTAACATGCTTAGGGCTATTACATTATGGCTGCGCAATATTTGTTTTTCTAAAGATTTTTGATTTTGTAGTAAGAACTAATAAATCACAAAAATAATTAAACACAGAACTAAATAAATTTAGTATAACTGTAACCATATTGGTATGCAGAATTTTAACTTTAATATTCACCAATGTTACACTTTTGATCTGCCATGCAACCCATTGGGACCTTGCTGTGGTGGCCGAAGAGCTCCGGGAACGACATGCCCTCGGTACCGCACATCTTAAAGTGTATCAGTGCAGCAGGTGATTGACGTGCGCAGCATGACAGCACTATATTTTTTTTTATCCTCCCCTGTGGGCACGGCAGTCTGCTGTAAGCTGAACCCCTTCCACCCTGGAGGAGAGGGACGGGGTTCAGCTTACAGCAGAAAGACAAGCCCACAGGGGAGGCATTAAAAAAAAAAACAAATAGTGCTGTCATGCTGCACACGTCAATCACCTGCCGCACTGATTTACAGGTGGTTAAATCCTGGTGGTTGGTTCCCTTTAAATGCCGCTATTTTGAGATTGATGGATTTCTTTAGCTCTTGGGGAGAAAGGTTCTCCATGCAATGACCTAGCTGGAGTAAGGAGTCTTAAAGGCAATCCAAAGACCTTACAAATAGTCTCCCCATACCAATATTCTCCAGTTATCTGGTTATCCTCCATAGAAAGTTTGGCAAGTGTGCAAGGTGGAAAGTATCAGTCTTTGCTGATGAAGGTGAGACTTATTGTATCATTACTATATAACCTGGTGTTGAGGACCCATGAGATATATTAATCTCCAATTAAATATGCAAATTGCCTCTTCAAAGAGGACTTGAACTCTTGCGCCCCCTATTGGAAGTAACAATCCTAAAAGTCAATGTCAACCCCAAAGATCCTTGTCATATGACTAAGGATATAAGCCAAACTAGTATCTCAATTTGCATACACACTGTTTCGGGGTGTTTGCTCTTCGTCAGTGCAATGTCTGAGATCTGATTTGACTGTTTGAGAGGCTAAGACTGGGATCTAAGGGGTAAGGTTTCTCCTTGTGGAGAGTGTCATCCCAGCTCTATCATTCCAGTATGAGGAGACCTAAAATCAGATCACATACTTTGCACTGATGAAGAGCATTACTCTGGAAAACCGTGTCTGCAAATTGAGATTCTGATTTGGCTCAAATCCTAAGTCATATGGCAAGGCTCGTTAAAGATCCGATACTGACTTCTAGGATTCCACTTCCAATAGGTGGCGCTAGAGTTCAAGTCCTTTTTAAATAGACAATTTGCATATTTAATTTCGCATTGTGGCACTTAGGTCTCCTCATACTGGCATGTCATTCTCCATAAGGGGAAACCTTACCCCATAGATCCCCATTCTCGAATCATCAATGCTGATTATCCCCCTTTGTCGGGGCCTCCTCATTCTTCTCCTCTCCTGCTTGAAGCCGGTTTGTGTACTTTTGTGGAGGAAGTAGAATGCACCATTGTCAGATATCTTCAGGTTCTTGACACTGGGAGGGGGGGTCTCTTACAGTCAGTCGTTGATGTCAAGATATGGAACATGATTTAGTTATTCCAGGAGAATTTCATTATAAATTTAGTAAAGAAGGTGCCATGATCAACATTGGAAAGGTTTATTTACTCTACATTCAGAGCTATGAAATGTTGAAGACCCAGAGAAGAAGAAATGGATTTGCACAATGGTGATCAATTGACTAAGCTGGACGGGGGCCTCCGCGCCACCTCCTACCTGCCAGCGTTCCCATGTCATTGATGCACTCATGATTATCAGATGAAGTGCTGGGTAGGAGGTTTGCAACAGGGAGGTGGATTCGGTAAGCCAAATCGCCGACTCTGACTCCTCAATATCCTTGAATTCAACTCAGAGTCCACCAAAATGGACACTGACTCCGACTCCACGGCCCTGCTGTGTAGTCAGTAAGCCAAACATCCAACTCCAACTTCTCAATTTCCCCAACTCACACTTCAACTCCGCCAAAATGGACACCCAACTCCAACTCTACGACTCGACTCGTTCGTAAGGCTCCCATCCGGCACACGCAGATTATGGACGTGGCTACTGGACCTGAGTCTTGGAAATCCAGGTGCTCATCTCTGCCACATAGAATTGGATCAGCCACGTTCCACAAATAGCATTTATATCTTTAGCACGCCACTACATTGGGACTTAGCTTACTCAATATTCTAATGGTGCAGGCTACATTCGTAGTAATGGCAGGTACAATAACCGCACTCATATAGGAACAATATGAGAATGCTAAACTTTAGTAATGAATTATTGATCTAGAAACTCTGTGAAAGTAAAGGAGAGGTTACAAGAATTGTCTGGGGAACTTGATGTTTTGCATTCTTCTAAGTCAAACAACCTGACAGCGGATGAGCGGTTAGTTTCTGTATGTGTTTTGCCCATAATTAAAGGGAGTCTGTCACCTGATTTTTGCCATCCCATCTGTAAGCAGCATAATGTAGGGCCAGAGACCCTGATTCCAGCGATGTGTCACTTGATGAGCTGCTTTCTGTCATTTTGATAAAATTACTGTTCTCTGCTGCAGATTTAGCAGTTCATGAATATGCTGGACTACTTGGCAGCTGGACACAATAGTTTTATCAAAACTACACTAAGCAGCCCAGTAAGTGACACATCGCTGGAATCAGGATCGCGGGCCCTACATTATTCTGCTGTCAGATTAGGTGGCAAAAACCAAGGGGTATGGGGGTGGGGGAGGAGGCTTTGCTGGCGATTTTGTTTACAATGTATCCCAAATTCTAGGCACACTTACCCAGCATGACTATCACCTGGTGTCATGGGAGTATCAGGAGCCACAGATGAGGCTGTTGGGACCATCACAGAAGGTCACAGCGTCTGGCCAAACAGCCAAAATCCTGAATTGTTGTTCTGTCCTTTTAAGAGTTATTTCTCTGCTAAGTGATAGCTGGAGGTCACTAGGTTTCAGCAGGTCTCCTACCTGATGACCTTTCAGCTGTCTCTATTTATACCATTTGGCTCCCATGATACATTGCTGGTAGTAGCGTGCAGTGCATCATGGATTCCCGGTGTAGTTTGCTGTTTTCCTCTTTGTTCAACTAACTGTTCCTACCTTTCTTCCTTGTTTGTCTCCTTGGTGTTTTTCCTTTGGTTGTTAGCTGGGTAGACCAGTGTCCACCCTGTCTGATCTCGAAGTAAGCTTTGTTGAGGGACAGACAGGGAAGAGGTATCCTGCTCGGCGACAGTTGCAGAGACTGTATAGGGTTGTTAGAGGAGCCTGGAGTCAGCGCTAGTGTTTCTAGGGATCACCAACTCCCCTTTGCCCTTAGTGTCAGGGACTCCTTTTCCCTCCTGGTTGTCCTGCGCTGGGTGTCTCCCTACGCCCAGTGTGACACCTGGTGTGTGCTTATTGGGATCATCATTTGTGTTGCAACAGGACAATGACCCGAAAGACATTTACATAAGTGTATGGGCTACGTGACCATGATGGAGAGGGGTGAAGACTGCATCTATCTACAATAACCCAACAAGCTAATCTGTATAAAATCTAAACCTGGACCCATAAATCAATAAGCATTGTTTCTTTTGTATTAAATTCTTTATTTTAATAGACATTTTGTAGGAAAAAAGATAGTGAAACTTTAGATTAAACAATATATTACATCAGTGGTCTACAACCGGTGGATCTCGGGCTGTTGTAAACTATAACTCCCAGCATGTCCTTACAAAGAAGGGGTTTCCAGTGTCTGGAAAGTCCCAATCTGATCAGTTCTGGATAGAACATTGATAGAATTGTAATCGCCACCACTAGGAGGAGCTCACTTCTTAATTTTACACATTCCTTTGCAGTGTGATCCCTCTAGTGGCAGTTGCAGGGGGGGCAGGATTTTATCATGTAACTGTAGGGCTGTGTAAAAGGAGAGGAAGGTTTTGGAGCGCAATATATCATTTTTTACCCACTAAACTCCTCTAGACCACCAGGAATATTAGTATTACACTATAACCACCCTAAACCATCATGGATGATGTATATCAATATTAACCTCTCAATTTTATTTGTCTAGCAGAGATTGTAAGCATCTCATTAATAGTGATGAGTGGACACTACTATGCCATTATACATTTTACATGGAGTGACTTAGCGTATTCCTGGTGGCCTAGAGTGGGTTAGTGACTAGTGATGAGTGAGCACTACCATGCTCGGGTGCTTGGTACTAGGTATACATTTTACATGGAGTGACTTAGCGTATTCCTGATGGCCTAGAGTGGGTTAGTGACTAGTGATGAGTGAGCACTACCATGCTCGGGTGCTTGGTACTAGGTATACATTTTACATGGAGTGACTTAGCGGTATTCCTGGTGGCCTAGAGTGGGTTAGTGACTAGTGATGAGTGAGCACTACCATGCTCGGGTGCTTGGTACTAGGTATACATTTTACATGGAGTGACTTAGCAGTATTCCTGGTGGCCTAGAGTGGGTTAGTGACTAGTGATGAGTGAGCACTACCATGCTAAGGTGCTCGGTACTCAAAACGAGCAGTCGGACGCTTGAGTGGGGGTGACACGAGTACCGAGTATAACGGAAGTCAATGAGAAACTTGAGCATTTTTCTGGAAGATCTCACGGAAAAATGTTTGAGGTCCCCATTGAGTTCCATTATTCATGCTCATTTCGAGAACAGATCACTTGAGCATGGTACTGCTCACTAGTCACTAACCCACTCTAGACCACCAGGGATAATATATATTACCCTATAACCACCCCAAACCATCATAGAGGATATATCAATATCAATATTCCCCCCCTTAATTTTCTTACACTAACGCACTCTAGGCCACCAGGAATACCTCTATGTGACTCCACGTAAAATATATAAAATAATATAATTTTCCCATGTCTTTGTTAGGCAGTTGAAAGCCCCCTTCAAAAATCCTGCACTTACCCCTTGCCATGCTGGGAGTTGTAGTTACAATAGCTGTGGAGACACAGGACGCAGACTACAGTCTTATATTACAAGGTATGTTAAACGGTCACATTCTTTGCAATGAACACACATGAAATAAATAAGTTAAAGGAGAAGTGGCAATAAAAAAACAGTGTACATACTATGTAGTGTGTTATACAAGATTTATAATACAGCGGGAGTAACGTCATATCATACAGTGAAGAGATCTATATAGAGGTTTACTTTACAAGGGAATCACGACAGATATGGAAAAGCGGCTAAATAAGTCATATCAGGAGTGCAAACGTCCCAGGACAGGTGCCCTTTAAATAGGTTCATTCATACAGTATGTAAGGAGTGCAGATTCAGAATATGGACAGGGGGTATGCTATTTGGTTGCATGTTTCTATAAAGAGGCCCTATCATTTGTAATTTTTTTAATATGGTGTAAAAGCCGCTGTCCTCCTGAATCCGGGGATGTTTTTCTTTGGTTCCTGTACGTCTCCGTTCAATAGTTATTGGCCTCTTCTTTCCTGGGTGTAACTTTAGTTATATGTACAAGTGGGTGTGGTCATAAATGCTTCCCCGTGGGCGTCTTCTTCAGGACCACACTCCATTAACAATAAAGGCTAGATTTATGAAGTGGGAAGAGGAGGCCATATTTCAGGAACTTCCCGGTATATAAATCTAGTGTTTGTTGTTAATGGGATGTGGTCCTGAAGAAGACGCCCACGGGGAAGCATTTATGACCCCACCCACTTGTACATATAACTAAATTTACACCCAGGAAAGAAGAGGCCATATCTATGTAACAGAGAGGTTCAGGAACCAAAGAAAAACATCCCTGGATTCGGGAGAATACCGGCAATTACATCAGGAATAAACAATTACACATTTATGGCACAACGATAGACAGCTGAAAGGTTTTCTTCATTTGTTCTGTGTACATCCATGCATATATGTTTTGTTGTTTAGTGCCACCATTATGTCCATCGCCATTTGTATGAGGGGTTGGAAGCCTAGGAAGAACCTAGTGTTACCTTAGGGCATGGTAACGCTCTACTGGGTGATGGTCCAAAAATTGTGAAGGCTTTGGTGTCATAGATCAGGGTATTTTGGTTGACAGAGGTACAATGGTGTAAGCAAGTGACAAAACTTTTGTCTGAGCTTGGTGGTCGAGGTCCTGTCCACTGAGGGTGAACCTTGTCTTTCTGTTGTGAAGCATGTTCCTAGATGGACTTGAAGACCAATGGTTCAAAAGACGTCATGGAAAGGCCTGTGAGGAGCTCCAGGAACAAAGTCCTCTGTTGGAACCAGTGCTGACCTTGGCCAGGAAGACAATCTCATTGACTTGCTTAATAAGGCCTGGAGGCAGATTCCAGGTGAACTAACATTTCACCATCTGTGTTTTGTGACTTGTCGAGTTAAACCCATAGTGGTTAAGGTGTAATGTCAGCCCATGTTGACAACCGATGTGGGTGAAAAGAGAGTGGAACTCGGTGAAGACTGTCGGATGGAAGGATGGAGCTCCGGGTGAGAAAATCCCAGACACAGTAGAATCTATAGTCGATGGTGAAGGTCTAGTGTCAGCAAGGGTCCCAGATCTGGAGTCTAAAGAGCTCCAAACACTTTCTATGACCGATATAACACATTCATTTTTTTTCAATCTGAGGGCCCTGTTGGAGATTTAGCATCACAAGCTTCAGGTTAACTCACTAATTATAGTAAAGATATGTTAAATCTGTAGGCCTAGATTGTGTTGGACTATGGATGGGGTGAAAAATAATTTCCACAAATGCCCCCCTACCACCCCCCACAATAATGTGAAAGACACCTTGTGCAGGGATAGGGTGCAATCTTAGTGATGTTACAATGGCCTGCACATTGATTGAATGCCCTCTCAGTGATGTCACCATGCCCTGTGCTGTTAATAGGATGCTCCTCTCAGTGATGTTATTATGCCCTGTGCATTAATAGGATGCCTGCTCAGTGATATCACATGCCCTGTGAATTGATAAGATGCCCCCTTAGTGATCTCACCATGTCCTGTTCTTTGATAGGATGCCCTCTCAGTGATGTGAAGATGCCCTGTGCATTGACAGGATGCCCTCTCAGTGATATCACATGCCCTGTGCATTGATTGGATGCCCCCTTAGTGATGTCAAATGACCTGTGCTTTGATAGGATGCCCTCTCAGTGATGTAACATGCCCTGTGCATTGACAGGATGCCCTCTCAGTGATGTCACATGCCCTGTGCATTGATGAGATGCCCTCTCAGTGATATCACATGCCCTGTGCATTGATGAGATGCCCTCTCAGTGATGTCACATGCCCTGTGCATTGATGAGATGCCCTCTCAGTGATATCACATGCCCTGTGAATTGATAAGATGCCCCCTTAGCGATCTCACCATGTCCTGTTCTTTGATAGGATGCCCTCTCAGTGATGTGAAGATGCCCTGTGCATTGACAGGATGCCCTCTCAGTGATATCACATGCTCTGTGCATTGATTGGATGCCCCCTTAGTGATGTCAAATGACCTGTGCTTTGATAGGATGCCCTCTCAGTGATGTCAAATGACCTGTGCTTTGACAGGATGCCCTCTCAGTGATGTAACATGCCATGTGCTTTGATAGGATGCCCCCTTAGTGATGTCAAATGACCTGTGCTTTGATAGGATGCCCTCTCAGTGATGTCACCATGCCCTGAGCTTTGATAGGATGCCCTCTCAGTGATATAACATGCCCTGTGCATTGACAGGATGCCCTCTCAGTGATGTCAAATGACCTGTGCATTGACAGGATGCCCTCTCAGTGATGTCAAGATGCCCTGTGCATTGACAGGATGCCCTCTCAGTGATGTCACATGCCCTGTGCATTGATAAGATACCCCCTTAGTGATGTCACCATGCCCTGTGCATTGCTAGGATCCATTTTCAGTGATGTCACAATGTTCCTTTGACTTACGGCGGTTACATTAGCCTTGGTGCCACCATTTCTTTACATCGATATACTGTTTTCTCAGTGATGTCACAATTCTCTCTTGATATATAGGGTCTGCATTTCCATTAATGTCACCGTGTTCTGTGCATTAATAAGACACTTCCTCCGTGATGTCATAATGCCCTTGTGAATTATTAGGGTTGGATGCCCAGTAATGTCATTCAGTCCTGATAGGTATCGATATCCCGCCTGCTAACTGACGCCACCTTGTCCTAGTGAATGAAGAATGTTATATTCTTGGTATCCTTACAGATGGATTGGCAGCCTTTACACTAATACAATAAGCCCATCCAATGTATCTCAGCTTAATTCCGCAGGATGTTACCGTGTCCATGAGAATTGATGGGCTGGATCAACATTGATATGTGGCAGAATTTTCCAAATCTACATAATTTTTTCCTCTACGCTGGAATAAACTGGAAAACGTCTAGCAGAAGCAGATGCCCTGGTGAAGCGGCTGCACGAGTTTACCAATAAAGTAAATGTGCCATAGTGAGCCCGGCTACAACGCCCTGAGAGGGACAGGCTCGCTGAGACGGTATAAAGTGCATACAGTAGACTGAACGGACAGGACGATAATGGAGCAGCTCTGCAATCCAACAACGTTCTGTAATCAGGTGAGGAGGGAGTAGGAGTTGGACATCTCACTGGACGAGCTGGCCTGGGCCGAGGAGATGTTGTAAACACCTGAGAGAAGATGAAAATTTATTAGATAAGTCTGGATCCATTCATTCATCCATCATTCATCCTACATGCATCCATCATTCATCCATCCATTCATCCATCAATTCATTCATTGATCCATTCATCCACCATCCATCCATTCATTCACCATCTATCCATGCATCCATTCATTCGTCCATCCATTATCCATTCATCCACTCATCCATCACCCATCAATTCATTCATCGATCCATTCATCCATCCATTCATCCACCATCCATCCATTTATCCATTCATTTGTCCATCCATCATCCATTCATCCACTGATCCATCATCTATCAATTAATTCATCAATCCATTCATCCACCATCCATTCATTCATTCATGCACCATCCATCTGTCCATCCATTCATTCATCCATACATCCGATTCGATCTTATCAGTTAATCTCATAAATTATTATTTATTCATTATTTTGCAACATCAAATTATAAATCAACTAATGATCAATAAATCAAGAAATCAATCAATCAGATGTACCTACTTAATCTGCTTAAAATCCATCTTTCTATCTAATGTTGCAAAAAAAAGGCAGCAAATTCTACAATAAATACTCAGAAAAATATGATTCCGAGCCAAAGACCAAGGGACACGATGTCCGGTTGTAACATTGAGCTTCACTTGGGAAAGGCTCAGCGTCAGGCTGTGGTCACACAAGCCTAGATTGTCTCTTGTGAGACAATGGGGTCCTTTATGATAATGACACTCCGATTAAGCACTGATCAGAGTGTGAGCTTAGTGTGATCTCATTCTCTTGTATGTGAGAACCGGAGTACACTGTCATGAGAACACAGAGAACAACATTTATCCACCTTCTCTCTTCTGTGGACTGCACTCAGATGTCATCCTAGTGCAGCCCGATGATTTCAAAGCACCCATAGACTTGTATGGGAGTGCAGCGTCTGATTTGCACTGCCACTAACTGCCTGCTTCTGGTCGACACAACCTTATAGGGAGTGTTATCTGAATCACCATTGGATAGCACTCATCCGATGTATACACTCGTGTGAGCGAGCCCTTGAAGCCAAAATGTCACTTTACTTGGGCATGGATGAAATATTTTTTTGTTTTATTGCAGTTTGAGCTGCCTTCATTGTTGCTACTTCAATGCCAGTGGATCTGGAGGTTTGCACCAGCATTGGTAGATTTTGCTTTTTTTTCTTTCTAGTTAATATATCTATATACATACAGTGAGGAAATCAAGTATTTGATTCACTGCCGATTTTTGCAAGTTTTTCCACCTACAAAGAATGGAGAGGTCTGTAATTTTTATTGTAGGTACACTTCAGCTGTGAGAGATAGAAACTAAAAAAAATCCAGAAAATCACATTGTATGATGTCTAAATAATTAATTTGCATTTTATTGCATGAAATAAGTATTTGATACATTAGAAAAACAGAACTTAATATTTGGTCCAAAAACCGTTGTTTGTAATTACAGAGGACAGATGTGTCTTGTAGTTCTTGTTTGCACGCACTGCAGCAGGGATTTTGGCCCACTCCTCCATACAGATCTTCTCCAGATCCTTCAACTCCCTCCAAAGATTTTCTATTGGGTTCAGGCCTGGAGACTGACTAGGCCACTCCAGGACCTTTAAATGCTTCTTACAGAGCCACTCCAAAGCTGCCCTCGATGTGTGTTTTGGATCATTGTCATGCTGGAAGATCCAGCCACGACCCATCCTCAATGCTCTTACTGAGTGAAGTAGGTTGTTGGCCAAAATCTTGCAATACATGATCCCATCCATCCTCCTTTCAATATGGTGCAGTCGTCCTGTCCCCTTTGCAGAAACACCCAAAGTATGATGTTTCTACCCTAATGCTTTACGGTTGGGACATGGTTCTTGGAAATTGTAGAGACGATCCAGTGACATGCTTCATATTCCTTTTATTGTGCAATCATAAAATCATCACAGCGCACAGGGGGTGCCGCTGGACGTGTTTCGGAGGAACAGACCTCCTTAATCATCGCTGTGATGATTTCATGATTGCACAATAAAAGGAATATGAAGCATGCCACTGGATCGTCTCTACAATTTCTTATGACTATTGAGGTGGACGCCAACCACTAGATCCAGTGGAGGAGCCTTGTGAGTATATTGGCTGCAGGTCTCCCCTCCCCCCTTCCTGCAATCAGTAACATGGTTCTTGGGGTTGCACTCAT